>JAODUE010060471.1:629-16739 GCA_027564755.1 Amblyopsis hoosieri | reverse complement strand
TTAATAATAATATCACCATTATTATTATTATCATTATTATTTATTATTAATATTAATATTATTTATACTAGTATTACTATTATCATCAATAATATTTATTATTAATATTATTATCATTATCATCATCATCAATATTATTATTATTATTATTATTATTAATAAAGGTGGAGTCAGCTATTGTATTTCTTCAATGTTTAGATATCCCGGCTGCTGGTGGTGGACCCAGCTCTCCGTTTAACAGCTGAACAAGCTCTAGCTCACTCCTTCTTCAGACAGTACCAGAAAGAGGAGACGCATCTCTTCAGCCCCAGAAAGACATTTAGGGTACGCCGCAAAGCTAACATGCATATTTTGGTGCACCGATGATACCATCTTATCCGAGTTTAGGCCAATCTGACCTTTTGCAGTGTGTAACTGATGCAACATGTGTTTCACACAGCGTTAACGTGAACACGAACAGGATTGCACAATGTTACGATAAAGCAACGCAAGATAGATTATATGCTACTGAACAGAGTAACACAAGCTAGCGCAATGAGCACAAGGACATTATTGACTACCTATATAGGAACCCTGTTATCAACTAAGTATAGTTTGAATTGATTCACTAATTCACTTTTTAAAGCCGCATTGAACATCTCGGCATATTGGCATCTAGTTTGTTTGCAGGATGCAACCGTACTCTGTATTATATGCCGACATGTGCTGTATTTGTAGCAGATCTTAAAACTGGCTATAGTAGCATAAATAACATCTGAAAGCAGTGTCTGTTACCATAGTAATGCATTCTGGTCAGCGTTTTGCGTGCACCATGGTCTGCACATGCAACTGGGTTTAATGTCATGCTACTGGTTTCACTGAGGCTGAGGAAGACCACATAGGATTATATTTTAGTATACACATTAGTATACACCCAAGAACAACTTTTGATTGCACCTACAGTGGTTAAACACTTGTAAAGATGTTTTTACACCCAATAACAACTTTTGATAACACCTACACAGTGGTTATACACATGTAAAGATGTTTTTACACCTAAGAACAACTTTTCATTACACCTACACAGTGGTGAAGGTGCTTGACTCAAGAAAACAACTTTTCATTACACCTATAAAGTTGTACAGGTGTTTTTAACCACAGAAAACAACTTTTTGTGCAGTAGCACCTGTGACAATAACAATGAATGTTACACCAACAAAATTATGTACATTTCTCTCTCATATGAGTGTAAAGAACATACTGTATATCTATCTTAGAAAAAGTCAATTTGTAAGTTTTTTAAACTTGACTGGAATGTGTGTGGATAAGAACTTTAATTAAGATTTGTGACCTCATCTGGCTCTGGTGTTGTCCTCTTCCTCTCCAGGTGTTGGCTTTGGCCGTGATGGCCTGTATAAGGATTTACGGTCGGTACAGTCGGGCTCGGCCCCTGACCCGGGAGGTGCTGGCGCGCGACCCCTATTCGCTGCGCGGCGTGCGCAAACTCATCGACGCGTGCGCCTTCCGCATCTATGGACACTGGGTGAAGAAGGGCGAGCAGCAGAACCGGGCCGCCCTCTTCCAAAACACGGCCAAGATCATGATCCTCGGACTGGAAGAGGAGTTTGAAACGTAAAAACAGGTTCTTTCTTGTACATATCGTTTTAATGTCGTTACACTTTGCCTTTCTTCAGGTGTCTAATGATCATTCTTAAGCATTCATATAGATACAGTATGTAATACGTTCACATGCACCCACTATTTCAGTTATGTCAGAAAGACAATTAGGTTATTTATTTGACTTATATACTGTATGTAGATTTGGTTAAGGCATCATTCCCTTGGATACTTGTAACTCCGGGCCTTGAACCAACAACCTTCTGGCTAGAAGAGGAACACCCAGACCACTGTATTATGCAGCAAAATTACTGAAGCATCTGATAATATGCATCAAATCTGAATATTGGCACATTCCAAATGATACTGGAATATGAGCGTGCATGTGAATGAAATCGGTGTCTGCGTTTACTACTGAATTGGGACCGGGTATATTTTTATGCCTTAAAACGAAATGGAACTTTTGTTATTCAACTATGTAGCATCTTTGTCTCAATATTAAGTCGTCGGGCGGACATTCACTGTGAATGAACCCCTTATTGGCTGTAAATGCTGAAACGCATAGTTGTGTTTCTCTTTATGATTTGTGTCTACAAAGCAGATAGTCTTCTCTCCTGGTTAAATGTATTGTACTATCAGAATTTTAGTTAGGTACATATCCAATTAGTCTGAAAACCGAAGGTCAGCGTTGTAGATGCGTTTATGTTTGGTATTGAAACTGAGGGAAAAAAAGCTACAGTGTTTTAGGTTAGCAAGAGTAGAATATTGCTTAATACAGTTTGTATGGGTTGATGAGGTACCTTTAGAGTTTCTTCAGGTGAGGCCTATGTAGTGGCAGTGGGAACAATTATCTGCTTAATAATGCACAGATTAAACCTAATGTATGAGTGGTGTTTTGCCCCATCACTTGCAAAGAGTATACTGTATCTAAATATTGTGTGGTTTCCATGTGAATGCAATGTGATTACTCAATGTTTAATAATTATGTAAATATAATTAATATATTATTCTGTTTTCAAGAACATATATATTTTAATTGTTGTATTTTATTTGGTGTGTTTTAATAATACCTCTAGCTATATTGTGTGCAATCTGCCATGATTGCACACACTTTGTACTGTATGTAAACAATGCAGAACTAGGGTTAAAAAAAAGATGAGTAAAAAAAAAAAAATTAATATATTTACCTTCTGACCTGCAATTACTGTACCAGAGACTGTAATAATTTTACTACTAAAATTTCTAATTGTACTTTTTCATCAGTGAACATCTGACTGCTGTATGATAAATGCATACATATTGTACAGTATGATATAAAATGGTTTTATTAAAAGAACAAATATTTGACTGGATTGCATGTTATTTATGCTTGAGTGGATAGTTTGACAGACAATATTGCAATGCAACAGATGTAAATAGCACCAATTGAACAGCTTTTCATAACAACAGCAATATTGGGGAACAATACAAAATATAACAAAAACAATTTTAATTTATAAACTACTCCTAAATAGATCAAAAATACTCTAGCTGCGTTTACATGGACCCTATTATTCCAATTGGAATCTGGTTAAAAGCCCAACCCGAAAGAAAATGCTCCATATAAACACCACGATCGGAAGAGAAACAGCCAAGCCGATCGAAATATCATTCTGAAGCAGAGGGGTAGTATAGTTGCGAAGGCGCATGTAAACACTAGACCCGATTAGGTGACATCCCATGTAAACAGGTAACCCGAAACTGTCAATCAAAGAGTCCATTCGGAAAGACAAAAAAGTGTCCAGTGAGTCATTACTTTCATAATCAGATATGAAACGTAATAAACATGCTGGGATGGAAATAGTAAAATATGGAATGAGTTAAAATGTGGGTTTTCATATGCTGTGCTAACCATTGCTTATTTGGTTGAATAAAGATTGTGTTTAATAAAGATGTTTTAAAACACTACATTTTACAAATGATCACTTTCAGGCTCACGTTGCTGGCTTATCTCCGAGATATTATCAGTTATCTCCACGACACCATCTCTTATATTCAAATCATTGCCAGTAATCGCCAAATCACTACCCATTATCTCCAAGACACCACCCACATCTGGAGAATCGTCTGCAGGACTGTCTGGTATACCTCTGTACTCCAAAGACAGGTCCACTCTCCTCTGTGGGAGATTGAGAAAATATACTGTAAAGTGGGCACACAAATGCATTGTAGGCAACCCATAATACATCACAGCAGTAGTGCCTGTTATTACCTGAGGTTGGAACAAACACTTGTATAGATGGAAGTTCCTGCAGTATGCGTTGTGCATGAACGTGAAGATCTGCACCACTTCCTGAAAGTTGAAAATGCCCAAATGAAATGAAGATCCCTGTGGTAGACATGGCAGAGGGGAAAACGTATTTAGTCTAAACTAGTGAAATATTCTACACCTAAGATAACATATTGTCTGATGCCATGGTTCACCCACCCTGCCTGCATGGTGTAGCAGAAGGCGATTGCACATCTCAAACCACTGCTCCATGTTGTCATCTTCTGAATCTGTGGTGGGAGATTGAAACGTTTTTAAGATTTCAATGAGATGGTGATTGAGTCATCTGTCTTTATGTTCTCCTTCCACATACTGTACACAGTATCTCCCTCGGCTCGCTATTACACAACGTTGAATTTAAGAGGATTTGCCACAGTGAAAGCATCTGAGGGTGTTAGTGTTTACTTACCCAAATTAACCTGATGAATGTGCTTCATGATCGAAAGCATCAAAGAGGTTGTTGATTTATTGAAGTTGCACTGTTTGCAGAATGACAGGATTTGGAAATACAAATCCTCCAGAACTGCCCTCTCTGGCTCAGGGAGGTCGACGTCGACGAAATCATCTAGTGATAGAACCATCTTCCTCAAAATACTGTTATAAAAAACGATGGGGAAACGATTAACCTCTGGTCCTGTCACAATGGGGGGTCACAAAAGTTGAGACTGGCTGGGAGTAGGTCAGTATACTACCAATACTGTACAGAAATGTGCATTCCGTACCTTTATATGGATACCAGTGGTACATAGTTACTCACCAGATAACTGTCGCTTCCATCCCATGCATTGTAGCGTTTTAATAGTTGTTTACAGTATTTGTTAGCGCAAATTAACTGTACCGTACTGTAGATATTTAAGTATAAATAATATGTAACGTAAACCTGTGGAGCCCTACTTTGCTGAATTGACTTTGTGATGATACTAGAAAACCGAATGTTTATGTTTGGTTGTTCTTTTTATGGGGAACCTCTATATCGCAACCAACTGCTTTGTTTTCCAACGAGTGATGAAAGCATCCAGCGAAAAGCGCTGTAGATTATTGTACTGTAATATTATTAATAGATTTAAGTATGTTTTGGACTGGCTGGACACCCCGGATGTTGATTTGTTGAAGTTCTCATGGTAACCGTGCACACACCTCGTACACACCTCGTAGTCGATCATAATAAAGAAGAAAAGCAAGCTGAAGAACTATGGGTTAAATAATAATAATACCGTACCGTACCGGTACCGTACTGTAATAACGTTAAAGCAAACATTTTTTACATCAAAAAAATTGGAGTACGGTAATATCCATTCTGTCTGATCATTCTGAAAGTGAGAATGAAGTGCAATTCCTACTCTCTGTCTGTATATTAGTCTAATATTTTTCTCCCAAACACAAGCAGTGGCCTTGGTGTACTATATTTGATAAATATGCAATGCTATCAGTGTGTCAGAAATGTTGAAAAGGAGTTTAAAGAATGCATTTGTATTTTGTGTCACTTTGGAAGGGCCAAAACAACATACTAGAGGCGCAGGGCCCGGGGGAATTACGGTGAGCAGGGCCAGATCCATGACACACCGGGTATCGTAAGTGCACCCTTGTCTTGTCCTGAGGGCCATTGATCCCACTGCAAAGGGCCTTAGGGGGCCTTAGGGGGCCTTAGGGGACCCCCCCCCTTCCACATCAGAACAATATTGGGCCTGATCCTGGTGTTCATGATTGGGCTATAGTCTATATTCACACTGTAGGCAGGCAAGCCTTAGCCTAGTCTGGTGTAACCAGACCTAAAATTCACTTTGTGAATACATTCTGGCAACGCTCCATTGGGAAGTTTTAGCAGTTGTTTCCTCCTACTGGGCGTAGACCTCTGGTTAATTTTGAATCTACTGGACATTGTTTATCCAATTATCATTGCTACAACTGTTTTGATCGCCTCATCTAGCTCTACCACCATTTTGAAACACGCTAGACTTCAACATCACCTCACTGATCCTCCCTGATTGGTCCGCCAGCAGGGTGGCTGTGAAAACTTTAATGCAAACAGGGTTCCCAGACTATAATCTCAGCTAAATAAATTGATCTGAGAGCAAATAGTCGGGCGGAGCCAGGCTAGCCAAAAGTGAGCAGCACCCTATGGCCTTTAAGAGAGAGGTGTATTTGTTTTGATT
This sequence comes from Amblyopsis hoosieri, assembly GCA_027564755.1. Taxonomy (NCBI): domain Eukaryota; kingdom Metazoa; phylum Chordata; class Actinopteri; order Percopsiformes; family Amblyopsidae; genus Amblyopsis; species Amblyopsis hoosieri. The sequence continues at coordinate 10,682 of JAODUE010060471.1, read as the reverse complement.
GAGTTGTGTATTAAAAATATGTTTCCAGCATCGCTGACTACAGCTCAAAAGTACCTTATAGAGTATATGTTTCATTGAGGGAAACAAGGAGGGAATAAAAGCCTCTTCACTCACCTGCTAAAATCTTCACCTTACAGCAAGAGAGTACTTGCTTGCCACTACTCTGGGGAGACTGTCCACTCTGCACAAGGCATGCGGTGGATATTAAGAACATTATCCCCATTTAATCCACTTTGCCTTCTGCTAGACGCAGGTGGGAAGGATAGAGTGTGTCATATGCATGGAGAATAATAGAAAATATAGAACTCGGTTAACACTTAATAGAAAAAAGGCTATGTATCTGTGCTGCCTGAGATTTTGAAGTCTCTTTCAGCCTCGACTGACCATATTTTAAAGGACGTCTTTGTGATTAGCAGGGATTTTATTACTGCTAGTCTTATTCACTAAATGGACGACCCAGATATACGTCAACAGAAGCTTGACAACCAGGTAAATAAATCTGTTATTATCGTGTCCAATGTAAATGTACGTTTGAATGTGAGATGTATGAGGTCACAGTTGTATATTATTATTCTCAAAGATTTGATTTTGATTTTTTACATGTACATTTTAAAGACAAATTTTTAAAGGCGCTTGCAATTCTCGAAAACATTGTGTTATATCTAAATTATTTGAAATATCAATTGTTCTGAGCTTGCATGTTCACCAGCAAACAGCTTTTAGAGGTTAGATTAACACTTAGTCTTTTAAAGAGAGGACTTCTGCTGAAGAAACAACAGAAAAAGAGGGCCGATACTCAGATGGTGATGGCCAATCTGGACTCTCGGCCCAAGAATAGAAAACCAAAGATTAACACTACAGATGACACAGCTCTGCTCATCGGCCAATCACAGAGCAGCAATTCTTTGAATGGTTTGTGCTGTAAACAAAAAAATACTGCATCTTTACAAAGTTATTAGTATATATATGTGTAAGATAACGTGGCATACTGGTGGCCTCGCCTGGACATAATTTGCAAGTACATTGACATGTAGATGAAGATGTCATTCTTTTGAAATATAGAAGACTAATATTTATTTATTTATATTTATTTATTTATTGAGGTGAATAATCCTAAATTGTGTCTAGGAAGATACAGCAGGCCTTTCTATATTCTACTTTACGTTCAATGAACATCAGCAAATGACCTCCTATCCTGGGTTCAAGTGTACTTGGGAGGACCAATTACAATTGCATTTATAAGATAAATGTTTTAAGTTAACATATCTTAAATTGAAGTTGAAAGCACCGCTACTGTTTTAACATCTCTAACTTTAAATAAAGAAACATTCTTTAGTTTGGGATTCATGTATACTTTGATGTGTGTTGTTGTTTCATTAGTTTATTTGTTGTTGGCACACACACCAAGGGAAATATAGCTTCTACCTGAGGGAGTAGTAGCTTTTGGTTTTTGTCTGCGATAGATTTCCAGGTTGAACATGCTTATGATAATGCTGTGGAAGAGATCACACTCGGGGAACATGACTTTACAACAAGTATGAACCTGGATGAGGCCTCTTGTGAAAGGCCCATCATTCCCAAGACCCTGGACTTACAGATTGACGGAGACCCAGAGCCGAAGGAGATGGATGAAAATGATAGGCAGGTAGAAGAAAAACATACAAAGAAGAAAGCTGTGAAAAAAGACAGAACCAAACGTAAGGATCAATATTGTTTCCATTTCACAGGTTGACTACACAAGATACGTATTTTTTGTTAGAATCGCATGCTAATTAGTATAAACGTTTAAAAAATATAATGTCATAGGTTTAAGAATAGATTTAGTCTTATTGGACCAACGTCCTTATGCCTAAGCACATGTTTTGATTTTAGGTTCTTGTATGCGTGTGTGTGTGTGTGTGTTTGTTTATCCATGTATAGATTTGTTTCCCTGTGTGCTTATGTGCATCTGTGTGTGTGTGTGTGTGTGTTCCTGTAAGCATGCGTTATATTTAGACATGTTCTGTTGTTAAATTATTCATCGGCAACTGCTGCTGATTCCAGACCTGGAGCAGAACAATGGAGAGGAGAAGGACATCGATCAGATAGGGAGAACAAAAAAGGAGAAGGTCAAAGGGAAAACATCTGACAACATGGAGAAGAAAAACAAGCCTTTGCCGAGTGCAAAACGTAAGAGACCTTGAGTGTATGGTATCCAGGACAGCAGAATATTATGCTGCACAACATGGCCATTATAGAAAAACAATATATAAAAATACAATATATAGCAGCCGCTAGCTACACATACTTATATTGGGGCCAAGTGACCATCATACCGGCCTTATGCTGCAGTCCCTTAATGTCACTCTATGGGTAAATCACCCACTTCAGCTGTTGATCATTCTACAGGGCTGGGTCTGGCCTCATGCCTTCACACCTCTTCACGCTGTCACGTTATGCTTGTCGATTCCCTCCCCTCTCTCCTTCTGCAGCGAAGCCTCCCACCGAGGAGGAATCGGACACAGCGGAGGATATCGCAAAGCCAGAGATGGATAAACGTGATGATAGTGAAGAAGAAGGGGAAGAAGACTGGTCCAAAAAGCCAGTCCCTCCAGCCCCCAGGAAGCAACAGCAGCTCAACACGTGTGAGTTTAGTGAACCTCCTTGCCGTAGTGCCAAGGAATACTGTAGAGCCAGGGATGTCAGAGGATCCAGCAGGTTTCATTCTTGCCCTCTAATCGGGGACAGTGAAACCTTATTAGAAAGTCCTTGGGAATGGACTGCAAACACCTGGCTTTAGGACAAGGGTGTGGAACCCTGGTCCTGGGGGGGGGGGGCAGCACTGTCCTGCATGCTGTAGACGTCTCCCCCTGCTCCAACGCACCTGATTCACACAAATGTGTCGTTATCAGGCTTCTAACAACCCATTCATTCTAGGAGAACTGCAATGACAACAAAGGATTATGGGACTGAAAATCCCTTTTGATGGTCTGACACTGGTGCGATTGACTTGCCTGTCTTCATCCCTGCAGCAATGTGCCAAATAAGTGACGATGAGAGCGAAGAGGATGCGAGGCAAGAAGAAGCCACTGCACAAAAATACAAAAGGATAAAGAAAAAAGAGAAAACGAAGACAAGCCTGGCCTTGCTCAACTCTAATTACAGGGAGAGGTCGTCCTCGGACAGCGACTTAATTGACAGGGTGAGAATTCAGTAGAAAACAGATAAATCATAATGTATATAGTGCATATTTTCACTTCTCAGGCAACACCATGATTAATAAAGCTGCTTTGTAGCCAAAGGAGTTACACACTTTAGCTACACGTGATTAAATAAGAGCAACAATATGTATCTGAGATTTCACTGTAATAAGCGCATGTACCTCAGCTTCTGACCGACACTTTCCCCACATCACGTCTCCATTCAGAGTGACACTCCCGTATCTATGGGGGACATGGACAAGAGGTCTAGTCTGCTCCCGGCCCCCCGCGATGTCACCATTCAGTGCAGGATCACCCGTGACAGGAGAGGAATGGAGAAGGGGATCTATCCCACCTACTACCTCCACGTGGAGAAGGACGATGGCAAGAGGGTGTGGCTCTTTTTGACATTGACCAGAGGTCTTCAACAACCCCTAGGGGGTTCCCAGGGTTACTGCAGGGGTCCGCCAAATTATTTGATCGTAAATTCTTCGTAAATTCTTAAATTCTTTTTCTTTCTTTAAAAAAAAAAAAAAGTAAATATGTCTGAAAATAAATACGGTAATATGTTTAGACATGGTAATATGGCTGCCCTACACATGTTTGTTAGCCAGGTTTAATAGTAAGCTATAACAAAATACCATTTGTTTCCATCAGCCAAGTGGTCCTCCGCCTGAAAAACGTTGACCCCGACTAGTCTCTCAAAGTCCTATAATGTCTCTGCTATTCTGTTCTTTGGTTGGTCCACACTTTCCCGACCGTCTCTTAGGTCTTTGTTATGGCTGGGAGGAAAAGGAAGAAGTGTAAAACATCCAATTATCTCATCTCCACGGACCCCACAGACCTGTCCAGAGATACCAACAGCTACATAGGAAAGCTGAGGTATGCCTTCCAGTTCCTTCTGCTTTTTAAACCAGGTCAAGTCTAAAGCCAGGAAACACACATAGAAGGTCAAAACAACACCAGAGTATGGTACACGTTTCATATCTGGAATAAACCTAAAATGTTCAGTTTAAATATAATTTAAATCTTATATAGGACATACGTAATTTTTACATTTTAGCTCATTTCATACTGATTAAGGAAACTTTAACGTAAATTAACATATTGACTTAAGTTAATACATTATCCTTTTAAGTAAATGTATTTGGGACTTCACTACAGTACTTGCTATATATCTATATAAACTAATAAATATTTGAATAAACAAATGCCATAAAAAATGTGTGTACACGTTTTTAACATTAACTCTTATTATTTTTAACATTAACTCTTATTATTATTATTATCTCTTCTTTCACCCTTCCACATACACAAACTGAGACACATTATTTTTCTATATGCTGACTTCTGACTTCTATTGTAACTATGTAACTATACTGTAACTATGTAATTTAAGATTCACCGGTCTTGTATAATTAAAAGTGTGTCTGTTTCAGGTCCAACGTGCTTGGAACAAAGTTCACGGTCTACGATGGAGGAGAAAACCCTGAGAAAAAGCCCTTTATCAAAGAGTCTGAGTCAGTCCGTCAAGAGCTGGCAGCCATTTGCTATGTGAGTCCATTCTGCTGATTACATTCATATCTGCTCTCTGCTGACTGGCACGTGGCTTTTTAAAAGGTACACAAATGAATGTTGTCTTTATTAACCCACATTTCACCCCCCCATGAGCTCTGTACGAGGAGGAGTAGAGATGAGTGTGTCAGTCACTCAGTTTACAGTTGCGGGAGCAGTGTAGTTTAATCTTAACAGTAATGTTTTCGTAGCCTGGTGTAGCCAGGTCTGATCACGCTCCATTAGGAAGTGTGGGAACAGTCGTTGCCCCCTACTGGGCGTAGACCTCTGGTTCATTTTGAAACTATTGGACAGCAGTAAACCAGTCGGCGTTGCTACAACTGTTCTGATCGCCTCATCTAGCTCTACCGCCATTTAGAAACACGCTAGACTTCAACGTCATCTCACTACCCCACCCTGATTGGTCCGCCAGCGACATGGCTGTGAAAACGTTAATGCAAACCGGGTTTCCAGACTATAATCTCAGCGAAAAGAAATTGATTTGAGAGCAATAGTCGGGCGGTGCTGGGCTAATGTTTTCGTAACAATGGTTTCAATCAACCACATGACACAAATTCCCTTAAAATGTTGATACATTTTGAAACCTGTATAAACATGTTCTAGAACTAATCCTGCATAAAGTTCTATTGTTGGTACAGTATAGGCCTATGTTGGTTGCGCCTCTAACCCTTATACAAGGAATGTTGATGCAAATATTTACCGCTTTACTTTTTTTTTTCCACTGATTGCTTTCCATCTGATCTGAGAGCTAAGGCTGATGAAAATCTGACTTCCCACAAACACGGCTCTTACTTTCGCAACATCTTGTTCACGAGACCTCTTCACGTTTTTCGAATATGGGTTTTTGGCACAGCATGATTAGAATCTAACTGACATACATTACTGTATATTACACCCTCAAATATTCCACATTCAGGCACGCACAGAACTTACTTACCCCTCCCCCTATCAAACTGCTTATAACTACAGTATTATAATACAATTACAATAATTAATTTGTAAATAACTAACCTCTTACACTTGGCAAAGTCAGTTCTGTTAATTCTGTATTTTTCTCTCTGATATTTTGTAAGAATGCAAACAGGATTATTATTAAGGTTTAACTGTGCATATTGTGCATGAATAAAATGTGATTATGTGATGGTTAGTTTAAAGTTTAACAGGATAACATCACACAGCCCCTCTCTGCATGTTTTGCGAAGGCTGCTACATTTTTAATACTTTCAGCATATGTTCTTATTCTTCACCTTTTCTGCCAGTGGCTGTTATCAATCTACCTCATCCAGATAGATCACCGCATCACATCCTATTTCCTGCCACCTTACTAGTACAAAGTGTTCCTGCTGGTAAATCCAAGGGGTCTCGTGTTATACTGGCGGTTTCACACAATCTTTAATAGAAATGTAAAGTTCTTATTTTACCAGGGTCAAACGTTATCCTGTGCAGCTGTAAATGACAACTAATACAATCTGCCTTTTACACTGTTTTCAGGAGAAGAATGTCTTAGGTTTCAAAGGTCCTAGAAAAATGACGGTGATCATCCCAGGCATGTTGGAGAATGACCAACGTGTGTGCATTTGCCCGAAAAGCGTACGTCTTTTTCCCAGTGTGTGTATTACAGTCCACGGTGTATTTAACGGTGCGGTGAGGATTGTACAAGTGGTGTTCGCTGCCCATTCAGGACATAGAAACCCTGCTGCTCCGTCACGAGAACGGCAACAGGAACAACTTGGTGACCCTGGTGAACAAGTCTCCCTGCTGGAACGAACAAACGCAGTCCTACGTACTTAACTTCCACGGCCGGGTCACCCAGGCCTCCGTCAAGAACTTCCAGATCATTCACCCTGATAACGGTGAGACCAGAACGAGCAAGTCGTTCTCTTCCATTACGCTACTACAACCATTAAAGGTAGGGTAAGCGATATAAGCTTATACACATTTTGTCAAATTCACAGCTCGTCTGCTACTTTACAACTGGCGCTTCAACAAAACCGTGACTCCGTAACGTACACAAAGTGATGCAGGCCACACGCAACAACAATACTATAGCATTACCATTTATTTAAATTTGTAGTAAGCAATTTTATGCTGATACACTTTTGTCAGTCAAAACATATCTACTTGCAGTCTGCTAGCAGACCGTGTTTCTACACGGCCATGGCTCTGTAAATATAAGTGGTGCAGACCGCACAGCAAAAGAATACCATTCATAGCCTTTGCAATGCGTTTTTAATGCGTGGGGCGGAGCTTCTGATGGAGCACCGTATGACAATGAAGGGAGAGGTGTTTTTGTTTTGATTCGAGTTCGAAAACAGCAAGCAAGCTCGAGAATTACTTACTATACCTTTAAGGATGGCATTAGTGAAAATGGTAACAGAAATGAACTACATTAAATAGGTACATTATCTAGGACCTAATGTGAACCCAACCCTCATTCTATTTGATTCTATGGGTGATGGGTGAGATTTTTCTGCATCCAGTTCACATATGTTTATTGCACATACTCTTAAGTATAAAGTCTGTTTTTCATCTAGATTCAGATCTCATGAGTGTCATAGTGTGCATTTTTTTCCCCATGTCTATGCAAAAAGTTGCCCATTGAGGCATTTGAACCCTTGTTTTGAGCCCTTTCCCAATGTTTTTACTAAATGGCTTTTGGGTGTTTTTCCATGGAAGACATGAACAATTGAATGTACACTAAGACTGACATTCCGGTAAATCAACATAAGCAGCAGAATAGTAGGAGTTAAGAATCCATTCCTAACACGTCTCTCTGTCCCGCATCTATGACGATGATGTCCAATCCAGAGGATTACATAGTGATGCAGTTTGGTCGCGTGGCAGAGGACGTGTTCTCTATGGACTACAGTTTCCCTCTGTGTGCCCTGCAAGCCTTCGCCATTACCCTGTCCTCATTTGATGGCAAGCTGGCCTGTGAATGATGAAAACCATTACAGTGCCTCAATAGGACTTTGTCTCCCCATAATGAGGTGGTGTCATTAAATAATTGTTTTGCGTTTTGTTTTGTTTGTGTGGGAATTATTTTCTTTACTTCATTTCTTCATGTAACTCCTTTGACTTTTTTTTTTTAAATCTCTGCATTAAATAAAAAGTAGAGGTGGAGTTTGCTACATCATGATTTTATTAACCAGGCTAATTATTATTAGCCCATATCCGGAAACCTGGTTCTTTAAGTACAAATTTCAAGCAAATACATGTAGAGACTAGATACCAAATGCTCAAATGCAGAATGGATACATTGATGCTTTGTTTTATATTTGGGTCATAGCAGTCAAGTTTGTCTTTTATAATTTTGCCAAATCACTTGGATTTGTGCGATACTTAATGATATTGTTAAAAAAATATTAACATCAAACATTGTGACTCCTTGTTACACAATTATACTACAGAATACATCTTACATGTTAAAATTATTTTTTCCACTTAAATTTAAGAATTTTCTTAGGTTTGATTAGCTTTGGTTAAACCATAATATAAAAGTTTCCTTCAAAATAATGAATATGCAATGAACACTGTAATTCAAAATGCTTTGACTGTGACATTTAAGAAATGCCAGTCGCTTTGCAGTCTCCTCAAATATTTACATGGTACTAAAAACCACAAGTTGTTCTTTTTTCTTGTTTTGCTGTTGTAAACACTTTTTGGTATCTTCTTTTGATTCGTTCTGATCAGAAGTAACGGAAGCAGTTTTATCAAAGTGCTAAGCATAAAAAAAGACAAATTCTGAAGGCGTAAACAAGATTCAGATAAAACCAATCCTTGGTTAATCTTACTGCATTATCATGACATGACGTATCTGACTTGTAGGGCGCAAATCTAGTATCACTACATTTTAAAAAGTAATTTTTATATACAATACATGCATTATAAAGGCATTTTCTTCCAATTGTCAGTCTAGAGTTAATACAGTATTTTCATCAAAAGAATTCTGTTTGAATGCAAATCCGAGCAACAATATCTGAGAAAATACACCCATCAGTAGATGTGTGAATAGAGACCTGCATACTCTCAACCCATATTACATTCAGTCACAATAACAATTACCTCACAAGAGCTTCACAGCTAATTATAGTACACACATTTTCTCATGCAAATATACTGTATGGGTTCACACACTGGAAAGGTACTAAAGGTTCAGGATATAAAAATAACCCCATTTGGTGCTCTGTGGTAGATCAATATGACCAGATTGAGTCAGAGGCATCTTAGAATAAAACAGACCAAACTTGAGACTATGCTCAAGACTTACATGTTAGTGGAGTCAGACCCACAAAACAGCTTGTACATTCTCACAAAGCCCTATTAACAACATCCATAAATGAATACATGCAACTGCATATAGAGATGACTCCACTAACAAAAAGCTCATGATTATTTTTTCCCAATGGGCCCTGATGCAACAACCATGATAGTTAGAACATACATCATTAGACCTTCCTAGTAAAGTATTGACAATGTTTACATACTATATGTTTTGTTAATTACATAAATATTAGGTTTATAGGGGCAGGTGGGTTAATGCATTTTTGTAATAGGCAGGTAAAGGTAAATGCCAGCATTCAGGTATAATATTCATCCATTTCTGAACTATAATTAACAGCAAGTTTCAGTTTATGGGCTTACATTACAGGTGATGTTCAAAATACACGAAACATGTTGCGTTGTTATAATGTGTTAAAGCCTTTTCACTCTAGCCTTAGTAAAGTCAGCACCACCCGTGACATCAGAGCTGTACAGCCTGTTGCAAGTGAGACCACCCACTTCCGTTCGTATATGCGGGATGTTGCGCTCCTGCTACTGACAGATGCCATCATGGCGTGACAGCGCGCTGGAGATGCTGTGCGGCTGACCCCTGCAATGAAGATTCACTGCCGAGGTCTCCGTGTGCTTCTGCTGCTGCTGACAGCATTCCTCTTGGCGTCAGCTGACCAGGACCTGCACGGTAACGCCACAGGGACAGCTTATAGTGTGGCTCTGATTGGTAACTCTAGTAATGACAGCTTATAGCGTGGCTCTGCAGGGTAACTCTAGTAGTGACAGCTTATAGCGTGGCTCTGCAGGGTAACTCTAGTAGTGACAGCTTATAGCGTGGCTCTGCAAGGTAAATCTAGTAGTGACAGCTTATAGCGTGGCTCTGCAAGGTAAATCTAGTAGTGACAGCTTATAGCGTGGCTCTGCAGGGTAACTCTAGTAGTGACAGTTTATAGCGTGGCTCTGCAGGGTAACTCTAGTAGTGACAGCTTATAGCGTGGCTCTGCAAGGTAAATCTAGTAGTGAC
>JAODUE010060450.1:0-16743 GCA_027564755.1 Amblyopsis hoosieri | reverse complement strand
TTTGGGGTCCCTTGCTGGAGCTGCTGCCCCCGCGACCCGACTCCGGATAAGCGGGAGAAGATGGATGGATGGATGGAATTTGCTAAAAAAACAATAAATCACCTGGTATCGACAGTTTAACATAAGAATTTTATAAAGCTTTTGCAAATGAACTGGCTCCTTTCTTATTTGAGGTTTTTACTGAATGCTTTAAAGAAGAATGTCTACCAACTGCAATGACTCAAGGGGTGACTATAATTCCCAAACCCAACAAGGATAAACTACTTATTGACAGTTGGCGTCCAGTTTACTTACTTAACAATGATTATAAAATAATAGCTTTAATATTAGCTAAAAGATTTAAGAATGTGTTGAATTCAATAATTGATGAAACAGTATGGTTTTATGACTAAAAGACATATTACTAATAATATCAGGTTGGTCTTAGACATTTTTGATTATTCAGATTTGATTGAAGATAATAGCCTTATTCTGTTTTTAGACTTTTATAAGGCTTTTGACACAGTGGAGCATCAGTTCATTTTACAAACGTTAAAAAAATGTGGATTTGGAAAATACTTTTCTACAACAATTAAAACCCTATATACGAATATTAATAGCTCGATTAAATTGAAGGGTGGCACATCCCCTAGATGTATATTTATATCAAGTCTCTATGTTTTTATATGAATTATTATACTAACATTCTGTATGACATATATGTACATGTAAAGTGTATGTCTCCTTGTTTAGCAGGGGTGATGCCCAAACTAAATGTTCCACTTTGTGGAACAAAAAAGTGACTCTTGAGTCTTAAAGAGTAAGTAATTATCTTAACTAGTTCAAAGGTCTCAAACTACTTTAAAATGTGTGGAGCAAAACACGTTCAGATACAGGATCAAAATCAAAATATGTGTTTCAAACAAAACTATAGGCTACTACTCTATATTACTATCCTTTACATAATAAAAAACACAATATCTTTTCTTTCTTTTGCATTTTATAAAGGTCCGAGAGATCTCACCTTGCAGTGCTCTCTCTCACTACCCACCCCCTTTCATCATGCCCACTCCCCTTACACACACGCACACACTGAGCGTCAGGGCGGCTAATGAGCAGTGACAGCTGAACTCCCGGGACAGGGCCAAATGGGTTTGTGTCGCGTGAACGGGAGGCTAGGGACAGACACGGGCGCTTATAGGCCAAGGAAGGAAGGCAGGGGGAGAGAGAGAGAGAGGCATGGCGTCATTATCTTGCGAGGTTCATGCAAATGGCGCTAATTCATTGTGTATTTGTAGGCGTAATAAAGTGTTTTGGTTGGATAGGCAGTCGCGACATGCAGCCTCATTATTCTTTTATTTACTGTAACATCTAATACCGTCTGACAGCTAGTATGTCCCACATGCATGAATAATTAACACGTCTTTTACAGCGTAAAGCCCCAGTGTTGTGACTCCAGCTCTGCCCACACAGACGCAGAGTGCTCACAAATACCGCTTTAACACCGTTACTGAGCTCGACTCCCTAGAAGCCCGTCTGTCTGACTGCCTGTCACATTCTTTTCCTGTCCGTCTGTCTGTCCGTCCGTTCAGTCAGTGGGTATAGGCATGTCGAGAAGTCGTCCGCCGCTGTCAGGATACGGCCCTAATCAGATAAATGGTCTTTCAGACGGTTAGCAAGTGCATCGACTGACAGGCAAGCGTGAAGATAATATTGATCACTGAAGTTAAGCCTGCTGTCAGGAGACACTCAAGCTAAACGTTTGACTGATTCCGATAAACCTAATCTTTGTGGGTATAGGGATTATTGTAGTTAAATGTGGAATTAGCGACGGTGGATGAAGACTTTATAGTCAATTTGACTGATCAAAACAAAAACAAGAATTCCACACATGCTCCTGGAAAAGATTATTGACATCACATATCCATCTTCACTCACGCGGGGCAGATATTTGATTGGTGAAAACCTCGAGAAAGCCATTACTGCCGGGGGGGCAGAGGATAGGGAATATTTATTTGACAAAGATAGGCGTATATACATTTCAGTTTTCATAATGAGGGCACATTTTAACAGCAGTTTAACATTAGTTGGTGGCATGTACAGAGAAACAAATCAGAAGGAGAAATGCACTCATTCATTTTCCTTATTAGAATGATTCGAGGTGGAAACATCTCCACCTCACATTACTGTAGGCTACACAAGTTAAAATACATTCATAGTAATATTCATATGTGACTTGTAATTCATTGCAAACAGTGCTTGTGGAACCATACCTGGACTTGGCCTTCTCCAGCCATACTGGGTCAGAGACAATGTCACAAGTAAAGCTAGTTTAGATTAAAAACCTGTTCACTTGCTTCAGTATCTTATATATGGAAGGGAGTGGTGTATCCCTAGATTGCACGATAGCATCCTCGGAAACTCTTTACCTTTGCATGTGGTAGTACACAGACGTGCACAGATGTGCACATGGATGGAGAATGAGGTGAATGTGAGTTGTGGGCATTTGAAATCTAAATGTTTTTGTAGCTAAAGGAGCAATTACACTTACACACACACACACACACACACACACACACACAGAGTTGTGCATAATTTTACTGTTGCTACCAGTAAAAATTACAGTATATCTCCACACTGGCCTGGGAACGTCTTGGGATCCCCCAGTCAGAGCTTGCTGATGTGGCTCGGGAAAGGGAAGATTCGGGTCCCTTGCTGGAGCTGCTGCCCCCGCGACCCGACTCCGGATAAGCGGGAGAAAATGGATGGATGGATGGATACCAGTAAATATTACAATCCAATAGGTGAGTAACATATCTTATCACTTCATATCATATGACGCAATCCTACTAATACAAAAAAGATGTCACACTAAATTGTTGCGCTCTGTTTGTGCAATTGACCAAGGACTTGCATTCAAAATGTAAAATCAAACACATTTGGTAATAGCGGAGCCCTTTAAAAATCACTTGTGCTCAAAGACTTTGATTGGATGGTCTCTCGCTAAAAGCTCCCATAGCTTTCACTTTTGAGCAAAGCCCTTGTCCAGGAATTTATTATAGTATTAATTAATTCTTATGTGGGAAGAAAATCACCTTTAGTGGAGTTAATCAACAGAATGGGAATAGAACACTTAAGGCCTGAATGTGTTACATGTTGTAGCCTACTTTAATTAAAGTAGAGCCATATTCTTTCAGATTTGGATGAAGACACTTTCTAAAGGTAGTCACACAACAATGTCTGTGTTGCTGCATGCTTTCAGTGAAAAGGTGATATCCTCATTTAACTGCCATGACAGAACAATACCTTAAGAGTCGTGTTGTTAAGTTTCTCAACCAATTGAGTTACGTAGTTGGTTGATGTGCATGCCAATCAAAATAGCTCTCCGATCAAGTAGGCGGATCTTGGCGCAGTTAGCCAGTGTTGTCCCAGACTTTACATAAGTATTAAAGGCGGGCTCTGCCAGACTATCGACACAGACTCAGTCAGGAAGTGATACTTTTGATTCTCATTGGCTCAGGGGAGCATCTAGGACATTTCAGTCAAGGCCAGTGCCACCCCTGGCCACTTCCTGGCCACTCAAATGTCTATCCATAATTTCCGGTGCGACGCCGGTGCTATGCTTTATTACTTTTGTTTGTTTTTATTTTTTTAAGCAGTAATTAATACCAATAGTACAGATTTTCAACATCTGTACAGCCAGAGTCCTCCTGTGTTGTTTCGTTTCTTTTTTTTAAATACAACATGGCCTATAATTTCTGCACAATTTTCTTCTTGTTAGGAAATTATTATTGCCTAAATGTTGTACAAAATATAAGTCACATTTGCATTACATAATTTAGCAAAGCCTTTGTTTTATCCAAACCAAAGCAACTTACAAGTAAGGTAGAAAACAAACCTACAAAATAGATCTTAACAATTCCAATAATCACTCACCAGCCATTTTTATCGAGTACACCTGTTAAGTTATTAACAACTAGCCCGCCACTATTGACTTGAGGCCAATGGCACACAAACTAACAGAGTTCTAATGTATAACATTTAACATGACCGTTAAACAAAGTGACAGACAAACAATAATAATTGTGAGGCTTGCATTTGTGCTTTTGTTATTCAGATCAATAAAAGTCAATGTGTTAATGGCTGAAATTATATGGAAAAAGATAATCACATACAGTAGATAAATACAGATACTATACAGTAGCTGACCATATCTGAACACAAATGTTTCTTTCCTTGACTTACTAACAACGTGGTTTCATTATCTCTGCCAAGAGAGAGAGAGAGAGAGAGCACAGCTTTCTTAATAATTAATGTTCAACAAGCTGTGTTGATGGGAAGACAGAATCTCTTCATTCATTCATCCATTCATTGCTATAATTCATTCATAAATAATGTGCATATGTTTTGTGGTTGTAGTCATGGTTTTATATATATACAGACAGAATACCAAGTTAGAAAGAAAGCTGAATGGAAACTGAATAGCCTGCAGGCTATACTTAAATGCATTTTTTACTGTAAGATACATATGCTTAAAGGTTTCCACCAATATTTACTGGCTTTTGATTCATGATAATCTCGAAGCACAAACTACCACAATCATCATCTCCATGCTGCTCTGCCTGACCTTTGGCCCTTGATCGCATGTCCGTGACAAGACCTGCGTTGTGTTGTGTTACTTAGCCTTAGTCATAACCCTTCAGCTCCCTGTTTATGTTTTGATGCCGTGCACAAGGGGTGCACGCCCGCGGCTGCATCAGGGTGGGGCCTACAGGACAGTGCGAACATACGGGTCCACGGGGGGAAGGGCAGAGAAGAATGCCAGCTTCACTCGGCTGCTAATATGTAAAACACTGAGCGACTGGGTGTCAAACACAAACAGAAATGTTTTTGTAACAATGCTTTTTACCACCAGGGGGAGAAGTGTACCTTTAAAGTGCACTGCTGGCCGTACACATGCAGGTACACAGAGTCCTCTGCTCTGCGTACCTGCATGTTGGAGCGCTGGCGGGTTCCTCAACAGACGTGAGCAGCACAGTGCATCTCTATGGGAGCAGTGATAGAGCAGCCTAATGCATCTCTATGGGAGCAGAGATAGAGCAGAGTAATGCATCTCTATGGGAGCAGAGATAGAGCAGAGTAATGCATCTCTATGGGAGCAGAGATAGAGCAGCGTAATGCATCTCTATGGGAGCAGAGACAGAGCTCTCTTCATACAGTAGTTACCGTAACTTAATCTTGGCATCCTCGAAGCTCTCGGAAACGAAATAGACGGGCTGGTATGTCTGATCCTGGTAGGGCTGTACAGCTGTCTCCTCTGGGTCGAAGGGCTTGTATTCGGGCTCATTGGACAGGGCGTACTGGAAAACAAGTGGAAAGATCAGCACCATGTCACATAAGCAGCTAGCGTAGGGCAGGTTACAGATTTCCGAACGAGTATTCGAATTCTCTCTAAAAAAAAACATTAAAAAACACTGAACTATAAGTATAACAGAAGTAATCTTTGATTCACCTAGCTTCAGTGAGCACACATGTAAACATAGCCATGCGCTCAAAATGGCCCCTTTGATTGACACGTCAATTGACCCAGTCAGAGCTGTCCAATAGCATATACCTCCTGTATTAGCCAATAAGAGTGTGTGTTGAATGAATCGCTCTCTTCTTACAGACAGAGCCAATTTCAATCAATGGTGTTGATGACACAGTGTAGGGCAGGCAATTACATGTCAACATGTGGGTTTAATATGGAGACAGTAGGGATTAATGGGAAAACATGCATGCATAATGTGAAAAAAACAAATACTCGAATCCCAATATATAAATCGAATACACACCCAACGAACGAATACCCGAATAATCGAATATTTGGGGCCGGCCCTGAGCTAGCGCTGAACGTCTGACACATAAACTCCTGTGAGCTCGACAACACTGTAAGGGAGTGGGGTAATATGTTTGCATTGGCTGCTGCACTGTCACTAACAAGTCCTCATACTGTAGGTAATTTGGTGTCCTGACGATTTACGCTACCTGTCGAATTGTGCTTCCTCGACATACTGTGCAGCATGCAGGCATAACGTTACGTGTGAGCTTTTTTAATCACATTATACTGTGACAATTAGAACTTTATGGGATCTTGGAAATGGGAGCACTGAACACGTAGTGAAATGGGAACGCTGAACACGTAATGTATCAACTTTTGATAGGGCAGCGTTACGGTAGTATTGTTCGACAAGGCAGCTACGACAATAGTGCAGTGGTTTATTACAAATGCTAGTCTGTTAATTTCAATAACCGTAGCCTACTGTGCTTATTTAACAGATTTACAAGACATGCAAACAACCAGATTCATGTTTTTATATTTCCCAACAAATTCCTCAAGATTAATGTTCGACTCAGTAATTGAGTTATCTACAATAGTGGTAGTCGTATCAAAATATAAAAATACCTCAAAGTATCAAATTACCTCTCCTGTCAAGTAGGCAGGTCTTGACGCAGTTAGCCAGCGCTGTGAAGGGAGTGTAAAACATCTAGCCTCAATTTGACATTACCTTGAGAATCAGTGTGTAGAGCTTGGAAATCGTTTTGTTTCAGGGTGGTAAACCTAGCATCGTACTGTTAGCTACGGGTGTGGCTTTAAGAGTGACGATGGCGACTTGAAAACAACTCCCTTAACAACAATGGCGGGTCCTACAGAGATTATTGCAGATGATACAATATAGCATCAGTTTTATTTAATTTATTAGAAGAGCAAAGGCTTTTATCAATGGAAAATATGTTTTCACTCTTCTCCTGACTTTTCTACTGCAACAGTGGATTTAACAACAGGCTCTGCTGCTTCACACGCAGGTTCGTCCAATCACCTGCCAAGTATTTCTTTGAAATCGCCTGCCATCTTTGAAACAGTTTCAATGGACGACTCCCCAGATGGATGTGGCTAACCGACACAGATATCTGTCAGGTTAGGAAACAACAGCATAACACCGGGACAAATAAAAACACTCACAATCAGCTCTCCGTAGGAGGATAAAAGTCCTGCGCCATACGCCTTCACCGCTCCATTCTGCTTACAAAGGCCAAACTCCACTGTAAACCAGTATAACTGTTGTGAGAGAAAGACAATGTATCCACAAGGTGGCACTCACATTTCAAGATGAGAAGCAACGCAAAATGGAAGAATTATCTTCTGGTTGTACATGTGTAATATTTCAGAATTTTAACATGTGAGCTGATTGAACTTACTGTAGAAAGCTTCTCAATATCCTCATCTGAGACTCCAAGCGAGGCTAGGCCAATCTCCTGGAAAGGTTTCAAAGTATAGTGAGTTGTAAACCAGATCTCCCGTAACTGTATGTCCAGACAGAACGTGAGCATTGGCATCACCTGTGAGAACTGGGCAAATTCTTTATCTGCCAGCATGGGAATATGGCCTAGTAGCTCATGACAGCAGTCCCTGTGTAGACGCACAGTGGGTTCATAATGAATAATCACAATTACTGGATGAATGTTAATCTAAAAAGGATTTAAATGAGAACATTTGCAGTTATCACAAGAAGCAGGTAGGGATTAGGTCAACTCTGGGACTCACACACACAACCTTCTGACCGTGAGTCAAACACCCAGACCACTAGACTATCTTGCCGCCATAAGTATAAATAAGTATATGCAATTTTACTAAACGGAAAAGAGTAATAAAACAACACACACACACACACACACACACACACACACTCCCCGTAGAGTGAGAGACATGGAATCGTGCGGGATTGTGGCAAGGGGGATGTCGCTACTCACGGCTCAGGTGAGTGTCAGACTTGCCTATAAGGACTTTGACCTTACCAAGATGGCAGCCAATGGACCAGACTTGCCTATAAAGGACTTTGACCTTACCAAGATGGCAGCCAAGGGGCCAGACTTGCCTATAAAGGACTTTGACCTTACCAAGATGGCACCCAATGGCCCAGACTTCCCTATAAAGGGCTTTGACCTTACCAAGATGGCACCCAATGGGCCAGACTTGCCTATAAAGGGCTTTGACCTTACCAAGATGGCACCCAATGGGCTAGACTTGCCTATAAAGGACATTGTCTCTACTCACGGCTCGGGGGAGTGCATGGGCGCTGAGGCATGGCGGATGTACTGCGTGCACTGGAACACTCGGAATGCCAAGCTGGCCAGGAAGTCCCGGGCTGACAGCAATCCGGCCACAGGGCGTAGTTGGAAGCCCGTCCGCCCTGAGGAGGAGAAGAAGAAGAAGCTGTTTACATTTAGCCCAGTGTTACGAGACCCATACTGCACTTGGGGAACAGGTTAACTGAAATAATTGGAGCAGCCTTTAACCTAGTCTCGCAGAGCCAGCCTTTCCTTACGTAAAGGGACACAGTGCTGGCTAACTGCGTCAAGATCCGCCTACTTGACAGGAAAGGTAATTTGATTGACATTCACAAAAACCAACTACGACACAAATGTATACAGAGGAATATGTTGAGAAACTTACAACGTGACTGTTTTCAGGTATTGCTCTGTTAGATAAGTAGGCTACGGTTAGTGCATACTGAAACTTAAAATGAAATTAGTATACTGCAGTAGCGTCGCAATGGAATTACTACTACAGCTACAGCCAATGAAAATCTACTTCTCAATTTTGTAAAGTGATTTCAGGCTTAAAGGGGTCTATGCATCAGACGTTCGCCACAGAGTTGCTTATGTGACGTAGTGCTAATGGACGGAAGAAGCTGAGACTACCTTTAATCCAACAGGCGTTGCTACAACTATTTTGATCGCCTCATCTAACTCTACCACCATGTCGAAACACAAACTTGACTTCAACGTCATGTCAGTCATTCTGATTGATCCACCAGCAGGGTGGCTGTGGAAACACTAAAGCAGGGCTATTCAACTCCGGTCCTGGAGGGCCACACCCTGCATGTTTTAGATCTCTCCCTGCTCCGACATGCCTGATTGAACCTTGAATCAGGTGTTTAACAGTGTAACAACCCGTTCATTTGAATCAGGGAGAGATCTTAAACATGCAGGGTGCGGCCTTCCAGGACCGGAGTTGAATAGCCCTGCCCTAAAGCAACAAGGGATTCAAAACTATAATCTCAGCGGAAGATAGTCTCTCTACCAATATGGACACGTCGATGTAATAAAAGCCTCCCGCAAAAAACTTTGACTGGAACCCGCCCGTCCCGCATTGAGGCCCGGCGGCGTTGCCAATAGATACGCCTACAGCCTTCCTCTCTCACCCTTTAGGAAGGTAGAGATGTCGCTGAGCTGAGGGATATCGTCTTCTCCGTAGCCGCTCTCGTTCTCCAGCTGCAGCAGCCCCTCCAGGAACTGGCGACAGGCCAGGCCCGGGTAGATCCCGCGCAGCGTGCGGTACACCTCGCGCCTACGGACAACAAGGACAGGGTGTCGTGCCCAAAGGTGATCGTCCAATTAAAAAGTGATCGCTGTATGCAGGAAAAGGTGCATATTATGGTTATTGTCCCACTTTAAATACATTAAAAAATGTGTTGAATGAATTAATAAAATAATGGATTAATTATAATCTCTATAGGGAGCAGAGCAGGTAAAATACCATAAACTAAGGATCATAAAATGATATCTAAGACTATTACCATCCATGAATGATGTTAATTAGGCTATAGTTTAGGTTTCAAATATAAACAAGGATAACTATTTGAATAAAGTAAGATGCACATATTGTGATTATTTGGTTACAAGAAACATTAACGTTTCACAAAGACATAAACTGTCGTTGCTATTAACACTGACATGATTAGGCCTATTATAGGTTTGATCCAGATAAAATCAGCTGCATACGCAGACGACAATTACGACACTCCTGAAAGACTCAACAGTGATTCTCACAGTTACGTGTAGTTCAAGTTTACGCCAGTAGGTGGTGATCTAAGCCTATGATATGTACAAGCCTGGAACTGCTCACCACGTCGCTTTCTCTTCTGCGGTGTATTCCACTCTCGGTAACGGATCGCCCCTGGGGAGCAAATTAGCAGAATACATGTTCATTTAAGGACCACCAAAAACCAACTCAGCATGCATGGCTCTCTGACTACACCCCTCCCGTGTCACCGTCCTATAGGGATAGCTATGAATGACTATTATGCCTACAGTAAGGTTGCATTAATATGCAATATTTGTTCAAAATGGAATGTCTTGTAACTCACTGTTTGTAGTTAAAAGCCAGCTCGGAGATAAAAGCTCTCCTCTTTCTGTATTCTGCGTCCCTGAACCCCTGCGAATAAAATTAGTTGGCATAAATCACTTATGACATCAAAACAAAAACAAATAACTACACGGGATAGAAACGAACCGGGTGATCCTGGTCCAAATCCGGATCAAACTTTGTGATCAGATGGTTGCATTTGTCCAGCTCATTAATTTTCCTGGGGAACCAGGGAACTGGTTACAAAACACAAACACAAAAAGAGCATGGCCCTGTTAATTATTTTATAGGTTATTTATAGATTAGGACGTTTGTCTTTAATGTATGAATGATCAATTCATTAATAGATTTGAGTGGTTCAAAGGGCTAGGCATATTTCAGGCCTAACCTATTTTAACAATTAATTTAGCCTATTTATTTTGTATGTTTTATTCCCAGTTAATCTTTCAGGATTTCAGGATACTCAATTTGAAAATTTCTAGGGAAGATTATCTCAAATAATCCAGAATGTATGTCACGTCACGATCTTTAGGCCTATAATACTGCAATCACATTTTGCTCAATATTTGCCTTTTTCGTCGGGAACTGTGCGGACATCGTCGGCTACTCGTTTGAGCGAGTTGATAAAGACCTCGACGTCAGAGCTGTGAACTTCACACTTCATGAAGAACTCTAGCTCCAACGCACTGCTTTTGGCCTTCCTGCCCGGACGACTCTCGATGTGGAGAAGTTTAGCCTCGAACGTCTGAAAGAGGTCGAGATATGAGAGATTAAACTCGTAAGAAAATCACATTTTATTTTGGCCAACACACAGGGTTACATATTTAAACTAAACTCTTGTTTATGAATTATCCAGCCGTTTATTATAAAACGTTTTGGATTGATGACCTCCTCCCAATGACTAACAGCATACACTGCAGCCCACACATAACACAGATACATATACAATAATTACACGGAAGATGTGATAATGTTCTATCAAACAAGAAACAAATCTAATCTTTAATAATAATAATAACAACAACAATTATTATTAATAATAAAGACCCTGCAGACAAGCAGACGAGTCTAAAGTGTAGGCCTACCTCGAATAGTTTGCCCGTTTTAAAGAACCCGGCGTTCTTCTCGTTGCTGAGGGTGAACAGGACGTCCAGCGTGACTCTGCCGTCCTTCTCCTCGAACACGAGGCTGTCCGCGCACACGGCTGCGGCCCCGGGGGAGCCGCACGCACTGCCGCGCTCCTTCCGCGCGTCTTCGATGAGACTCTGCTTCCTGCCGGCAAATGGGCCGTTCTGCGGCGGCAAGCTCTCCGTCTTCATCTAGTCTGCAGGGTTTTCTCCAGCGTTTTATTTTCTCGGTGAATGTGAGCCGATGTATTTGGATTCACTCCGCTCACCTGCGCAGTGCGCACCGATCCCGAGGATCAAACGTTGTGGCATCAGCGAGAGGACGAGGTCTTATATACGACGCAGAATTCAGGGCCGTTTGTGTCATATTACTGTACATGCACTAGAACAAAAAGAACCATTGTCTATGCGGGGAAATAGGTAATCCTTTACCCATAGAATAGCTTTTATTTGTAAAGAATAAAAGGCCCTTTTCACACATTACCACTTCATGTTCTATCAAGCATCCAACGATGTAAGCACTGCAACTGTATATTATAATGCCTTATAAGAAGATATTCAGTTATGTTGCCTTAATATGACCAATAGGACTACGTGATGTTCATGACGGTATACATTTATTAGCACAATTAATTACAAACACTTCATGCATAAAATACAGTATGTAATTTATATATTACTGTAACATAACATTCCCTCCAATATACAGTATTATGTGTGTGTGTGTGTGTGTGTGTGTGTGTGTGGCAGATTAAAGCAAATATATTTTGAGAGCAGAGATACTTATTAATTGAAATTATGATTGATTCAAATGTTCTCTATTAAAACATGGTTATAAAATAAATGACGGAATACTAATATTTACAAGACTAACACATTTTTTATTTGATCAGATGAAACACACGTTATTAGTTTGCATTGTTAGCCTTTTTAGAGAAAAATGTGATGTAATATTCCCATGATTATAATATAGGTAAATGCTTCTGCCTAGTAAACAGATAAGGTCATAACATATGTGGTTTTGTAACATGTCTTACTTCAGCTTCCGCAAGGCATTGCACAATATCCCCATCTCACCTGGAATAAAATACAACATCGCATTAGGCTAGTAATGTAGGCATAATATAGCAGCAATTTGTATAAAAATATAAAAATATCTGCTATTATTAAAGCTTTACAATTTGTCTGCAATCTGCCACAAATGCTAATTGATGTAAAACCAAACAACATTATGGCCAAGTTGTTCAATATTCCGTTTCCCAACCACTGCTGGTTAATAATATCACACGTGCCAGATTTTCTTCACCTCATAGCACTCACTTAAACTTGTTTTTCTGTGCTTTAATATTCCCTTTATTTTCTCTATAAAAAAATCAAATAAACATCCTATATGCTGTTCTAATATTCTGGTGGTGACTGCTACCATCATGGAATTTAAACAAGTTTATTCCAGAAAGGAAATTCATGGAATTTGTGCTCTTTTGTTTTGTTTGGGGGGAGGGGGGATCAAATAATTGATTGTCACGGAATAATATTTGCAGCATGTTAGTTCCCATTCATCAACATGTTGTTACTGGACGTGGTATTACATTTTGAGATGCCTCAACAAATCTTGACTATTGGTCTGAATGTTTACAGTAAACATACGCAAAAATTCACCACAATCATATTCAGTTTAATTAGTGTCACCATTCAAGCTGTCCTGGTGGCCTGTTTCTGTGTTCATTATAGGTCATGGAAATTCACATCTTTAGTCAGTGAAAAGTCAGGAAAAAGCAGAGGTGTCAAAAGTACACAGTCATTACTTAAGTACAGATACTTTCTGATTTAAAGTACTGATTCAACAAAAAAGTACAGGCTCTAAAATGTACTGAAGTAGAAGTAGAAATTGTTTAAGGACATTTGTACTGGCTGTTTCAGGGAAAAAGCTAACTGAACCTCAAGAGGAGTCATTAATGTCATAATAATAAAATGTAATCTATATAATGATATTATAATATATCCTGATATACAGTAGTTTTTTTTACAATTGCTGGGACCGATGAGCACAACTTGTCTCTCGTTTATAATACCGTACCCTATTCTGGTGAATCTGAATGAATTACAGTATGGAGCTCATGGTTTCCCTCTTTCTGTCTGTTTCGTCTTTGTGTAATATGCACCAATAGGCCTACCAGGGATAGTATCTTCTTCAGGGTTTGTCCAATCTCTTTAGGTTTGAAACTGGTCTTGATGATGAAGGCCTCAATTATGCAAAATAAATAAACAATTCATTTCAATTGTTTCCAAATGCATTTACACTAAAGTAACTAGCCTGTTTTGAAAATGTAATGAGTAGAAAGTATAGATATTTGTGTTAAAATGTAAGGAGTAAAAGTAAAACGTTGTCAGAATAATAAAATACTTAAAAAAAAAACGTAAGTACTGTAATTAAGTTTTTGTTATTAGTTACTTCCCAGCTCTGGGGAAAAGTCAGGGAATGAATGTGACATCACTAGAGTAGGAACCCAAACTTTATTTTATAGTGTCTAAAATATAGTCAGCCTCCATTAGTGTAGCACCCAAGCTCTGAGCCTGACTCCTCCCACTACAACTTCAAAAGGTTGCATCAAGTAGATGAGTGGGGGGAGGGGGGCTGAGAGGGGGACCTGTTAACATTTGAATTTAATGATGTATGAGAGGATGAGGAGTACTGTTGGAAACCCAGGAGAACCCAGGGAGGTCCAGGGAATGTTTTATTAACAGATATGACATGTAGAGCCATTTTAAAACCATAAAATCCATATATGTATCTTGAATTGTCAATATTAACACCAGTTAAATAATTTACATCTCTAAAAACACATTGGGCCTCATGTACTAACGCGTTTACCGCCTGTTTTACGAGTAATTTTGTCGCACTTTGCGCCTAAAAACATGCCATTGTATGTATGAGCAGCACGCACATGGCTTAAACACTATTCTGCCTGCTGAAGGAACACAGGATCGCAAGCTGCACTTTCCTATTCATGCATATCATTCATGGGAGGGTCGAGGGGAGATTGGGAGTGCCGTGCAAACATATGGGAGGAGACGCGTAAGGAGAGAGTGATTACCTATTCCGTTGAATGTTTGAAACTGCGATGCAAAGTCGGTTTAGCGAGTGAGAATTCTCTGCCTCTGAAAAGCAGCTGATATCCCAGCTAGCGCGTTTCTTTGAACAGGAGAAGCAACGGCAAGATTAATCTGAGCATGCCAAAGACACAGGCCATGGCGACGTGCTGAAGGATTTGATTGTTTGCGTGTTGTTAAAATACATGTTTATTCCCCCCAAAAATAATTAATTTTGGGGTAGAATTGTGCCCTTTAATCTCTAGGTTTGACGAGACAAGCCTATTTATAAATAGGTCTAGCCTACTGTACATCACGATCATTAAACTTGTTTTGGTACTTTCCGGTAATCCGGACCACATTATTATGAATATAAAAAATATATATTTTCTGGTTAAGTTTATGTAAAATTCTGTATATGTCTTGTCTCTGTCTGTGACGTTTAAGATTATATATATGACCTTCTGGTATATTCTGGATGTATAACTGTATGTTAGGTCACTGGGTTAAAGGTCAAGGCTTCACCTTCATCTGGGGGTTCTCTGTTTGTAATCCGGATAACCGGAAAGTACCCTTGTTTTCTTTTTCTGAGTCTGTCGTTCCGTTGCTTTTGGGCGCCGCGATTTACGGATATGGCTGGAACATAGACCAGACTACTCGTCGTGTTAACGCCAAGTATAGAGGGCAGTGCCAAGCGCTGATTATGTGATCAATCGCAAGATTAGTACATCCAACGTAAAACGCGATGGCAATCTGCGTTCTTTCTGCGCTCCCTTTTACGCTGTGCTCGCTAACGTACGTACATGAGGCCCATTTTGGGTGCAGTTACACTTCAGACAAATGTAACCAGTGTGAATGTGTAGACCTACTGTTGAGGCTGTCTGCCAGGTTGCTGAGCTGCTGGGTGCTGTCCAGGACCTCAATGCTCTGCGTATAGGCATTGTAGCGCACCGTAAAGGGTCTGGGGATAGTTACAGCAAACGTCCTGCATCCAAGGAGACATTAGAGCTAATATACAGCCAGGACTGTTTTTGTTGGGCGATAATATTGTCCCAGAAATAATTGCGATGAACAATATTAGAATCAGAATCTTGTAAGCAATGTTGTTCCGCTGGCTATTGTCACATGACATCAATTGTTCGCTATGACTGGTTAAACCAATTTCATTGCTTGGCTAAGTAAACCTTGTAGCGAAAAAAACAAATGGCACATTTGTGAGTTGGCTGGAATAATGCAGGCGTCTGGAAAAACATCTATTAAAACCTCGAGGAACACGTCGTTCACCTGTCGCTGTCTGTTGTGTGTGCGTGTGCTAGCAGGCAGACAAGAGCACAGAAGCAGAACAACATGGCTAACTTACATGAACAACATGGCTTATTATACAGGTCGTATGACGCAGTCACCTTGACCAGTCCTGCTTATTCGTTTCTTTAGTTTGAGGTATTTGATCAGTGATTTAAAAGCTAGTTGTCCTTCTGAAACCCAAGCAAATGACCTGCTTGAGTGGTCTTACCTAACTTTCTCTTTTGCGTCCTCGAAGCTCTCAGCGACAAAGTACACAGGTTGGAACTCCGTGATTGGGTATTTCTGGAGGCTGGTCTTCTCTGGGTCAAAGGGCAAGACCTGGGGTTTGTCTGTCAGGCAGTACTGGAACACACAGGCGTCATGATGGTCACGTTATACCACAGACTTTAGAACACAAAGGTAGAGCAATGTAACTCACATCTATTGGAGCAGAATTGCAACAGTTCTGGTCTCGTGAGTGGGCGTGTAGCCTAGCTTATACTTGTATAATACTTACAAGTGCCTCGTTGCCATGCTTAACAGCTAAATACATCAGAATTATAACATAAAATCGCCTGTTTCTGTTGCTGTGCGAAGGTCGTGGAGTATGTAGTGCTCGAGGCGGGCGCGTCCCACGCACGCCATAGGCGAAGGGCCGCGCGCTATCCAACACGGCAAGTATGTTGAGGCCTTATATGTCACAAACAACACCTTGCTGAGGAAGCTGGGTCTACATAGCTATAACGACCTGATTGACTGTACCTTTAACCGGATGTTGTTTGCTTCTGATTAACTGGTGTGTGAGGTGCTTCACGATACTGACACAGGTAAGTACATAATAAAAGCACCGGCTAAATGCTGTATACATTATATAACGGACAGTTCAGTAAAGAATTTATATACGTGATCAATTCACACTCACCTGCAGCTCTCACAACTGCACACACACACACACACACACACACACACACACACACACACACGTGTGCACTCACGCACACACACACACACACACACACACAGGCAACAAACCTACATGAGAAGACACCAGACACACTGATGCAGACAAGACCA
>JAODUE010060429.1:0-16744 GCA_027564755.1 Amblyopsis hoosieri | reverse complement strand
GATATTGGCAGTAGAGTCAATATGGGCAATGCCTTACAAGTTCATTGGCTCATAACATAAAAACGGTTTAACCAATCAAAATTATTTATACAACTTTTTAACAGCATGGTGTGGAGATAAAGCACACCAAATTTCATGTCGACCGGGTAAAGTGCCTCAGACGAGTTAGTTTTCACACCTATTTTAGGAAATGTAAAAGCAGGGGAAGTTTGGCTGTGGAAGATGCAGGTTATGAGCCCATTTGATTTGGGATATTATAAGGAATTAAAGGTAACAAAAAGTTTTGATCTGACTAATGCGGTTGCTGAGATATATGCAAACATGCAAATGTACTTATTATGGCGCCCCCTTGTGGCCAAAATGTTTCACATTTAAATTGTACCATTCACGTGCCACACTAAATAAGCATATAAAGTTTCAAGACGATCAACCATTCCCACTGGCCAATATTGACTGCTGAATTTTGATTGGCTGTTTGGCGGCCATTTTGGCAATTCAGCCAATTGGCACTTGAGGACATGTTGTCACATTGGGCCATGTATAAGTGTGCCAAGTTTCCGATTTTATGCTAAAACAGTTCTTGAGATATTGACATCTGTCAATTGTAGCGCCCCCTAGGGACAAAATTTAACCAAATGTTGTGTGCTTCTAAAGAATGTTGTTCTGATTACGCTTATCAATTTTCTTTAAGATGGCTGAGGCCTGCTTTTGCACTAGCGCTCTCATGTGGTCATTGTCCGCACTTGCTGTGTTTTATACCTGCAGTGCAGTAATTATCTCCGTGTTGAAAATACTCAAGTACGGTGGGTGAAAACAGTGTGCCTTGCCTTTCATTCAAGGGTTAGTAAGTCACATCAAATTCAGTTGACTTTGAAATAATCTAAAATTAATTTAATCACTCCCGGATTTTGTGTTTCTTAAAAGATGTTCACACATGGTTTTGTGTCGACGTAGTGCATACATGTGAAATACGTACATGTGAAATTCATGGTGAAAAATCAAGAAGCATATGTTTAGCATGGTAAAATACTGCATTTACACTGTGCAACCAAATTCTAGTCACCTAAACTGTGGGAGAACCATATTATTCTACGTGAAGGACAGAAAGATGTTGGCAGCAATGCAAAAAGAAGCAAATTACAAAACGCTAAAGGTTCCCCAGGCAAACATTTTGAGAAACATAACATAACACGAATATACTATGAAGGATTACTATCTTCAATGTGTTAAACCATGACTGTAAGATACTCACGTGAAATAGGCCTATAGTTTATTTTTTCGAGGAATATTATCTTAAAAGTTTTAAACCATGACTGTAGGCTACTCACATGAGATAGGCCAATAGTTTCTTTTTTAGAATTAGCACATTTTAATGGCCTATGAACATAATTTTCCACCCCAGCGTAATATGCATTGCTCCACATATGCCACTAGACAGCAGTATAAACTAAAACACTGTTCTGCAATTATTACCTGAAACAAAAACTGCAGATTATAATCTAACAAAAAACTGTTTTACAGTTAGGGTTGTCTGTTCAGTGATTGAAGCTGATCTGATTGTAGGCCATAGAGGTCTTGCTTTTTGCCCTGCATCTCACCTCTTCTCTCCAACTTGTTTGCACCAAGTCATGGTGCATGCCAGCATCTCATTCTGGAAAACATCTGCAGCTTCTGCAAATCTGGTGCTTCTTTATTAGTTATGGGCAAAGGCACAGTAGTACTTAAGACATATACACACACACTCAAGCAGACAATAGCGAGAGTGCCAACAGACATATTCCTTTTTTATGTGAGCCTGGTGTCCCTATAGTGCTAAAATGCCTTAATATAATTGGGGTGTGTGTGAGAGAGTGCATAATGCACCCAATAATAATCAACTATTACATTTATTATAGTGTATATATAATGTGTGTGTATGAGCCTGTGTCTTGCACAGTCAGTCACACTGACGCCATTATTTTTCAGTCAGTCTCTCTTCTAAGACAGACATATGATATTCAGTGAATAGTTTTGGTTGGTTATAATCCTGTAACACCAATAAAAATGTTGCAACTAGTCTAGAGTCCTGTATTCATGAACTAGCTTCTCTTACCAGGTAAAGTATTTTCACTAACAATTTGCATCAATTATATATCTATATAGACAAGACATACAATAAACGTGAAGTAAAATATAAAATAAAATAAAAACTTACATGGTGCTACTTCATCATGTGCAATACGGACTAAATGTGGAAGTGAAGCAGGTGATTCGTAACTTTAACTGATTAGAGAAATTGGAAGTGTTGACCCATGTTACAACAATCCACGGTCCCTCTCTCATTCATACAGTATGCACACACAATATATACACATTGTATATACACTCCCCCTCCCTCGAACCCCAACCCTAGGATATCACAGGCTTTTTTGTAATGGTTGCAGCCTAAAATGCCTAATATCACGGCAGCTTTTATAAAAAGTTGCGATGCATGTTGGAAATTGCAAGAGCAAGTCAATGTTGCGAATAGTTTCAAATGTTTTTTCCACTTTTCAATTATAATTGGACTATTTAAGTTTGTATTAACATAAATTAGTATTGAGTGTTCAATATAACTTTACCAAAAAGGCTAAAAGTATTAAATGGATTACAATTTTTTTTTTAAGTTTTCTCTAAGATTAACATTTAAACATTGAATGGTTGAAATACCTTAAACAGCTAAATACATCGGAACAAGATGGGGTAGTAATGACAGAAACAATGGTGTACGTGCCACACACATTGCGACCATTGTGACACATGCACGAACATGAACGCGGAGCTCGGATTAAAACATACACGAGAAAGTGTAATCATTCCTCCGCTACATTACATAAGACAATATTGGCCTACTTATACGTAGCTGCTTTCCAGAGATATCAGGTAGTGCTCTGGTAGAAAGGTTATCAATTGATGACATTGGCTTATGTTCCAGCACATGGTGTATTTCCGCTTTCGTGGAGAACCAGGAAATTGTGTTATTTTTATTGGTAGACATGGAGGTGTTCTTATGGCACAGCTGCCCCATTCACAACATAAAACATATATATATTTTTTAATTAACAATGTGTTACATTTGCATAGACGAAATAAGTTGCTGTGATTGGACAACGTTGCAAGGTTGCACATATTTCACAAGGATTGGTTGAATTAGCATTAATATCTTTGATCGCAACATCGCGAAATCCTGGAGGGACTACTGTATTATACGTTATATTTTGTGACCCCTATGGCCTCGTTTAGCCAGACTTTTGCTCTCATACATTGTCTGAGATTACAGTCCTATAGTTAATTATAGACACTGGATGGCGGACCAATCATCGACCAGTTGGTGTGGGTATAAGTGTAAGGGCGATGGAGCTAGATGAAGCGATACACAAGAGGCTGTCTCATTAGAATGCAAAGTCACACAGTGCACAATCAAAAGAAGAGGCTTTATTTTTCATGTCAGTTTTTGGAGGTCATATTGTTAATCCCATGCTGTGTTTCAGTAAGAATACATAATGGTGCTTTTGTGGCTCCGGTCAGAATATCCAGTAGTACAAATCAGTTTTACATAGAGAGAGAGACAGACAGAGAGAGAGAGAGAGAGTCAGAACGACAGCAGGAGGATCACGAGGGTACTAGGATTAAGCAGGCCGCCATTTCCCCCCTCCCCAATAGTGCAGATACAAAACTGCATTATTATAACATTACAATCAGAATCTGGAGCGCCTTCGCCTCAGACTTCGGCTACAAGCCACCTCCGTACTGCCCCCTTGTGGGCAGATAGCATCTCCTAACTCCTTGGGGTAGGGGGGTGGGAGGTGGTGGGTGGCTGGACGGGCGGCATGAAGTGAGCGGCATTCAGCTACTGTCACAAGTAAAAACTATTTCACACGCTCTCGAGATTATTAGAGCGGCTGGCCACGAATGAGAAAGAGGGGCACTTGGTTCTATCTCAAAGCTTTGAAGTGTCCCTTGTAGTTGTTTTCTTATTTGTTGAATTAAAACGCGCATACGCGCACACACCGGTCAGAAGACTTCAAAGCTGGACAGAGGATGAGACGGAAACGCGGAGAACAGAAACAACAAGCGCCTCTTCGCAAAAACTGACGTTCCATTAGCAAGCTGTCCGTTGGCGAACGCTGGTGCGTACTTGGCAACACGTGACACAGCGATGTGGGGGACAGACAGACAGACTGTGTGGGGGGGGATGAAACAGGCTTGTGACAGAGGGTGCGACATTAGCAGCCAGGTCCTCGGCACAACTCCAAACCTTCACGACACTGACCACATTAAGCGGTCAGGATGGCGTGTGTGTGTGTGTGTGAGTGAGCGAGAGAGTGATAGAGAGAGAATGGATTAGGCAGAGAGAGAGAGAGAGTGTGTAACAGAGCGAGAGGAGGACATACAAAGAAAAACAGTGTGTGTGTGTTGAGGCAGGGTTTTGGGGGGAGCAGGAGGAGGGGTGTCTTGTGTTGGCTGAGGTCTCACTGGGGCTCATCCTCCACATCTTGCAGTACTTCTTTGTTCTGTTCTTCACCTGCAGCACACACACACACACACACACGCGCACACACACGCGCACACACACACACACACACACACACACACACACACGTCAGGGAGGCTCCAGCAATTACCCCCAGCCACAAACACCACAGCTGCAGTTCCAACATTGCCCACACGGGGCGCAGTGAGCTGGAGCCGTTCCACCAAGTTAAGAGGCCACTCAACCGCACTACAATAAACCATCTCTACCCCCCCCCCCACACACACACCAGGGTGAAGGGTTGTTAATGTCAGTGGCCAATGAGCCCCCGTGCGCGCACAGAGAGAGAGAGAGAGAGAGGGAGAGAGAGAGAGAGAGAGAGAGAGAGAGAGAGAGAGTCTACGGGGTGCAGGGTTGTTCCTGTCAGTGCTAAAGCCAGTGAGTGGTGGGTTAGGTCACACCCACCACAAAATAACTTCATGAGTAAGAGAGGGGAGGGATAGGGGAGCTTTGTGACCCCATACGACTTGGCTGCTAGGTAATGTTCCCATAGAGACGGCCCAGCCATGCATGCGTAATCGTAACGAAAAGGTTGGAGCATCTGTCATGTTAACGGTCATGGAAACAGGGTTGGTTAGCTTGTGAGATGTCTCTCAATCTCTCACACACACACACACACACACACACACCCACCCACCCACACACACACAGCATTGCTTGAGATTAGCATTTTGGGGTTTTGTAAGGTCATATCCAAACACTTCACGTGTAGCCAAGCTGCGGTGGAGACCGGTAGATATCTGTCACACGGGGTTTCAAATGGCCACTTCCGTCGCTGTGGCCGACACAGTGAGGCCCTCAACGCTCTCACTGCTGAGGGCCACATGACCTTTAGCAAAGAGTCTCTCAAAGCACCACTTTGGTCTTGCACATGTATTTTGTTAGGGAGCTTTTTGTGACAACAGGGTAAAACTCAGGTCCACCTGTCTCCAGCAAAAACAAATAGAATGTTGTTGTCAGGCGTGTGACCCCTGCTCTCTGTCATCACCTTCAGCAGAAGCTACAAGCTACAAGCTCCGGTTAGCAGAACGAGAAGGAGGGGTGGAGGACGGTTAGTAAGACAGTGAGTGACCGGGGGGGGGGGGTAGTGGGGAGCACAGACGGAGAGGCGGGCGCCAGGCGAGACAGGGGCGTTGAGACTTACAAAATACAGTTCTAGAACGGACGAACAGCAGAGGAGGGCGCTCCATTAAGAGTCTATAGAGGAGGAACATAGGAGAGGCGAGGCGGGACGTTAGCCGGGTTGCCGTGACAACAGAGGCCCAAAGAAAGAAAGAAAGAAAGAGGAAAAAAAAAAACATTTAGGAAAGGACGAAAAAGGAGAAATTACTTAAGAGACACTGGGTTAAGGGAGAAGGCACTCCCAAGGAGATACATCTTAATATATCCCTTATGACAAGCGCTGCAGACGCCCCCTTGTGGAGAGGAAGCTGAAAAGGTTGCCGTTGTGCGGGTGGCGCTTTTACTGATGTCTGCATGGCAATGGAAATGTTCCAGCTGCTGAGTTTTGCACACGTCTTCTCAACTTTTGCAATTAATTAGCGTGCTGATGTGTCTCGTTGTCGCTTACCTATTCTCACAGACGTGCACGCAAACACACACACGCGCACACTCTCACTGTGTCACTCAGGTTTGTGCAAATGACTGAAAATCCTTTAAATACAGTTAAATACAGTACATTTATCTCAGGCATGCATTTTGTGAAACCCTCAACTGACATGGGAAGGGTCCAAAATGTACTTTGAGTCACCGGCCAAAGTGGCGGCTGGTAGATCAAAAAAATATATATATCTACCCGCCAAGAATTATTTTTATTGGTCAAAATAATATATGGTCATTTTCGTGTCACATAACAGTAGCCTACTGTATTAACTATGTTTTAGTACTTCATTGGGATACTAACGCATGACAGCACATCTCTTCACCACACCATAGTTACGTAGGTCTATCTACTACCTAGAGTCTACTTACTGCATACCTGCCAACATTTGGCTATGAAATAGAGGGACATTTTCCGGTCGAAGGGCTGCGATTTGATTATTCGGTTAATAATCATAGTTTATTGCCTGCAGCAGACAGACTGAACAGGATTGCTAAAATCATGCTATATGGATCTCATGCCTAATGTACTACTTGGTCTCAAACAAAAGACGGTCTTTAATTTACATGTACCTACCTATGTGTGTAGTCAATTGAGACTCATAAGAGAGGCACTCATCTCACACCCTGCCGTGTTTACAGACACAGGGTGGCCATTGGAACCCT
Organism: Amblyopsis hoosieri; assembly: GCA_027564755.1. Classification (NCBI taxonomy): domain Eukaryota; kingdom Metazoa; phylum Chordata; class Actinopteri; order Percopsiformes; family Amblyopsidae; genus Amblyopsis; species Amblyopsis hoosieri. The sequence continues at coordinate 9,927 of JAODUE010060429.1, read as the reverse complement.
TTGCTGCTCAACCAGACCATTTACCTGTGGGGGTGGCGCCCTTTATTCCCTTTGTGTTTTACCTGTAACTGACTATAAATACTAGCAAAGCATCCATTGTTCCTCAGAGACGTGGTGGTACTCATACGACGCACAGCAATGTGGCAATTTAGATGTTTTTTTTTTTTTAGGTACACTAAACGTAGTTAAATCTCAAATGTTCACCCAAACACGTCAAGTAACAGGTTGGACACGTGAGCAGCCATCACTTTGCTCGGTGCAGCACAGGGCAAACCAATCGTTTAGCAGGGCAAACTAATGGGTTTCAGATGGTTTCAGAGCGCAGCGGTGCCATTATTGCATTGAGGCACTGACACATGTCAGACACAGGGTCATTTGCCCATGCTCACCTCTGCCTCTGTGTTGGGTTACCAGATTCCACCACACATATTCCACACATTAAGTGAGAAACACCCATTAGAATTTGCATCACTATACAATCGGGAGAATAACGGGAGAATACAGGCCTACCAGTCGGGAACACAACAGGAGCAAAGGTTAAAGAGACTCCCGCGAGGTATCTTCAGGTGAAACGTCATGACGACGTCACGGCCTCAGCTGGAGGCAGACGTGGTTCACTTCAGCCTACGTTCAAATATTTACCCGCCAGTGTGGCAGATAGTCTCTAAGATTTACTCACCAAACTCAAAATCTACCCGCATTTGGCGGTGGCGGGTGTTCATTTCGGACCCTGGTTGTTGTCATGAAACCTAGTCGCTTATGCAAGATGGCTTCCACGCACATCAGGCGCGTATCCTCAGAAAGTTTGTGAGCATCCTCAGAAATTAACGCTACACGTACGCATGATGCAATGCAGCACATGAACATAGAGGGCAGTATATCAGGATCGGACAGGCAAATCAACAGCAGTCTCTGTTGCACAAAAGCCAGTATATCGGGGCCTTTAGGGTCTCTCACTGCAGCAGTACAATGCTGTCATGGCCAAGCATGCCTGCTGAAGTGTTTTTGGGCAAGGCACTGAGGTGCACCTGTCTGCTGACACACCTGCATACAGTACCGTACGCTACAAAAGCAAGTATATGGGGGCCGAGGCCCGCGACCAGCACTCACCGTCCCCCTGCATGTCTGACGTCCACAGTGTCAAATTGTCACGTAGCAACTGCATGATGAGCGTGGAGTCCTTGTAGCTCTCCTCGCTCAGCGTGTCCAGCTCCGCAATGGCGTCGTCGAACGCCGCTTTCGCCAACCTGCAGCCAGAGCGTGCACGAGACTAAATAATCAAACACACACTAACACTTGAATAACAAGATGGAGCGCTGAAATGCATTGCAATGGAAGCAAAAATGGAACGCTTCCGGTCTCATAAAGTGGGCGTGTCACCAACAGCATTCTGCTGTGGAGGCTGATGTAGGCAGCACCCAGACAGATAAATCGACCATGCATGGCGTGAAACAAAGTCACTTTAACCCAAAAACACTTCACTGCAGAAATACTGCAGATTGATCGTAGGTGCTTGGGAATTAATGTAATATACACAAATACCCATTAACGCCCCCAGAGAGAAATAATGGGCAATATTATGGTCAACACTGGGTCGTTCTGGTCTGTGTAAAGGGTGAAAAATGCTCCATTATTCCAGTCTAATCGTGTGAAACCAGACCATATCCAATAGGTCGGAGCACAACTCATCAGATCAGTTTGTCCCGAGGATCTGTCAAAGCAATCAAAATGCTTTTTATAGCGACATTTCAAATTCCTCTTCTCCCTATGGCACTAAAGAAGTCCAAATATAAAAATAAAAAAATCTTCTCTAGCATCACTGACTTCACCTTTACCATGCTACCAACAAAAGCTAGCAACAAGAAAACATGCTGGGTTAGAACGAAAAATGTTGGAAGAATAAAAATAAATAAATAAAAACAATTACAAAAATAATAAAAACAATAAATAAAACAAACAGTGTGAAATACACAGACGTTCTTCACCTGCAGGCGCGGTCTGGCGAGTTAAGGATTTCGTAATAGAACACGGAAAAGTTGAGCGCCAGGCCGAGGCGAATGGGATGCGTCGGGGGCAGCTCGATCATGGCGATGTCGCTGGCAGCTTTGTAGGCCACCAAGCTGTTCTCCGCTGCCTCCTTCCGGTCGTTGCCGGTGGCAAACTCTGCCAGGTACCTGTGGTAGTCTCCCTTCCTGCACGCACGCACGCACGCACGCACACACACACAATGCACACATTTCAGAAGGAGAAACAAGGTGGTGGCCAGCAGGTAGCGCTGTGCAGTAAATTACATAACACTGACACCTCAAGAAGGTTCTCGTAACTAGTTCTGTAATCCGTGGGAGGGAGCGGGGTTCGCATCCTGGATTGGACGGATTCCGTCACAGTGGCATCGTGTATAGTCTTCGCAAAGCGCCGAGGCGAACTGCGTCCAAACCCGCCTACTTGACAGGAAAGGTAAAATACCTTTCCTGTTGCTGACAATGCACAATGTCCATCTCCGGAATTCAATGCCAATGTTGGATGTTCAATATACAGAGGAATTCGTTGGGAAACATAATGACGTGACTCTGGTTCTTTGCAGGTCTCGCAAATCTGTTAAATAAGTACTGTAGACTACTGGTTATTGCTTACATTATTTGTTTTTATTTTTTGACTGAAAAGAAAAAAAAAACAACTGTTGGACCAAAATTTTGGATAGAGTTTTGAATGGCAATGCTGCTAACTGGATGCACTGATCGATTGGCTGGTGACCGGAATCAGCCAGTTTTCACCATGACCGGCATTCAGCCAGTCTGTCTAAATATAGCCGGTTAGCAATCACGTAGGCCTGCGTTTACACAGTTGCGGCACCGGTATCCATGCGCTGCAAAGACGTCCATGTTCACTCGCCCCTTCTGCTTTTAATCTAGTCACTAGCTGTTATGCAGTTTGTGCATATTATTGTCCGGATTTTTATAAATCCGTCCTGTTAAACCGAAGCTGCCATGTAAACGTGTACAAATATGACAACGACGACAGTTAAGGGACGGTAAAAAGCAAGTAAATCTAAAACTAAATAATACAGCATATCTGCATGCAAATGACGCAGGGCCATAACATTAGTTGTGAAAGCACTATGGAAATCTATGGTAATCAGCCAAATGCGGAAACGGCTGGTCAGCCTTGAAAATGGTAATCAGAATTGGTCAGGAAAAATGTAATTGGTGCATCCCTACTGCTAACAGCCAATGAAAATCTACTACCGCAATTCCTAGTGTTGTCGAGCATGTGTGTGTGTATATATATATATATATATATATATATCGTCTATCTTTCTCCCCCATTCCATCACTCCCCCTCTCTCTAAATTAAGTGTAATTGTCACGGTGTGTGCATATGCTCTGCCTGGGCAATCACACGTACATTTTGTAGTAGAAAACCTTTGATTCCCCTGTGTTAGCAGCTGGTATGAGGTGTTTGTCCAGGACATCCAGGATGTCATTGCAGATCGATTTCAGCTCCGTCTCAACCTAGAAAAAACACAGTGGTGGAAACAGTTAGCACACTTCCAATTACCACATGAAAGCCCATTACAATTTCCAAATTACAGTTTTTAAAAGCATAATATTTGCATGTTCGAATCTGTTGAATATATTTATGAGTTTCCACTGCGGTTATTACATAATCACGGTGCTTGGAGAGTTGTTTCATTGAGACCAATTACTTCCAATGTTTTACTTTACCAATTACTTCAGCCGGCAATGTTTGGACACTTTGTCAAACTATATTAATCGTTTCCTAGGGACACTTTGCAGTGTTATGTGAGCGATTATATAATCACCATTACTCCTGACCAGTGTTGGGCTTGACGCCTGTCGGGCCCCGACCACACAGAGCAGTACCCATTGTTTTCCTATGGTACGGCGCGCCTGGCGCCGCGCTGCTCTGGACGTGCATAAAAGCTAAAACATCCTCAACTTTTCAGCGCAAGGCGTGGCATCGCGCTGCTCGTCAACGTGACAGTTGACCCAGGCAGCCGTTCCATTTGTCGCAGCAGGCCGTCTCCGTGTGATCGGGGGTTTATCAACGCGCTTTTGAAGCGGCCGCGCCTTTAGCGACCCCGCCTGTGTGAGACCAGGGCCCTACAAGGGCGCTGGTCGCGCAGGGGTCGCGCAGGGCTCTGTTCTACCGGGGCTGACCGTTTGCCTGTAGTCGCGGATCATGTTGAGTTTGTCTTCGCCTCCCTTGCTCTCCTCCTTCTGCTCCAGGCTACTGATGATCCTCCAGGACGCTCTCCTGGCCCCGATGACGTTCTTGTACGCTACGGAGAGCAGGTTCCTCTCCTCCACGGTCAGCTCCACATCCAGGCCCGCCACCGACTTCATGGACTCCACCATTTCTGGGAGGAGGAGGAGGAGGTCGGGGAAGAAGACAATAAGCAACGGCATGCCTGTCAAAACACCGGTGCCTAACATGCACCCGCCTGGCAATACCTAAAGCCATTGGAATAATAACCAGACGTTGTAATGCATTTCAATGGAAGCAAAAATGGAAAGCTTCTGGGGTGCGTTTCCCAAAAGCATCATTGCCACCTACGTTAGCAACTTGCATGGTTGGAACTACACAGTTGCAAGTGTTTCCCAAAACCATAGTCTGAACTATGGAGGAAACTGCGTTGGTGACTTGCGTAGTACGACGCATCGTTATACGAGTTCCAACGAACGTTCGTAACACTGTCGTTAAATTGTGTAGTTCGAACTACAGCTCTCGAGGTGACGTTAGAAGCATAGTTTGTGGTGACTACGTCATAAACGGCAGAAAATGCAGTCAAATAGGCTTATTAGAAAAGGCATGTCCATCTAATCTTGCTGTAGGAAAACAGTAGACCTAATTGTTTAGAAAATGTAACATAGTTGTAAAAGTAGGCCTACTTTTAAATGTAGTCTATTGCTCAATAGGCCTACATGAGTAGCCTATAGTTGTACATGTAGCCTATATGCCTAGTTTACTATAGGCTGTAGTTCAGTTATAGGATAAAAACCTTCGTTTTTAATCACACAAGGGAGGGGGGGGGGCATTATTTCCATTGGCAAGTGTTGCAAATCACTCCTTGTTATATTGAACATATAGGACTAGAGCAATGTTGAGGAAAATAGTGACCTAGCAATAATGTGCGGTCAGCTCTTGAAGCAACCCTGTACAATAATCTCATTGTTGGCCTAGTAGTAGAAGTCAAGTTTGCTCGCTTTCATGGTCCGAAATTTTTAAAATTCTTTACTCGCACCGGACAGATTTTAATCCGAAGCAATTGCCTCCAATTCATCCCTCGATGTCCCCAGTTCAAATGAGCACATCCTCCTCATTCCACTGCAGGCCGTGAAAGGCAGGAGTCATCTCCAGCACCTAGCTAATGGAGTCCTGGGGCTCTGCCCAAGCACACACTTGCTTAATGCCGGGATACGGAGCCGGGATAATGAGTCAGGGGAGTCGGATGATCAAATCGGTCGGGCTTCCCGTTGCACGCTACAATTCTGTGACAGATCGCCCAAGAGATCTGCAAAGCGGCCGCAAAGAGCATGGCGATTTAAAAAATAAAAGCCACTGCAAATGGTTTTCCCAGCCGGGCATTAACATACACGACAGTATGAGGGCTCCTAGATCATCTCTAATGCAGTGCATGGAGGCTTTGCAGTATATAACGGTATATTATACACACTTACCTTTATTACAACGAAACTAGAATTATTCAGTATAAAAGACAAACACCAAATTGATTGAGTCTAATTAATGCTATTTCTACGCAGTTAAATGTAATGAAGCCACACTGCATGAGTCAGGAATCATGCTTTTAAATAATAATAATGGTGTGGCACTCCACTAAATACCCTAACAAATCATGCGCTTGCTTGTTTTATTTATTCACGACCTTCCATTCTAATCACAAGCCTAGAGGCACAAACAGTGTGTCATCCATATAGGCTTTAACTTTAGACCCAGGGTGTATCTGCAGGGCCCAATAGCAGGTCTCTATATAGCATGCTGGTGAAACCCGATACTGCACTGTAAGAAGCCAGGAAGAGCACGGCGGTGCTGCTTCGATCGGAGCTCCCTGGTCTGTTCTTCTGCACTGCCAGTAAACCCAATGACCTCTCCACACTGGTGAAAGAGCAGCAAACTAATATATTCTTTAAAATATATGCACACCATCGCATAGATAACAGTACGACGATATCTAAAAATAAATTATGTAAAAAAATAAAAAGGCACTGACTGACAGCACCAAATAACTGCAACAGAAGCCAACAGATGTAAATCAATGAATGGGCAAAATAAAAATGTATCTCAACCACAACACCTAGGACCAGTGCCCCCCCCCCCTTGTTTCTGCAGTGCACATGAAACGCCAGACTGTTTGAACTGAGGTGTGAGTGTGTATGTATGTATGTATGTATACACATTGTACTAAAAAGTACCACAATGTATATAGGCCACCCTACACAGTATTGTTGATCCAGTTTAATAAGAAACACGATTTCATACAATATGTGATAGGGGTGCCGTGTTTCTATCAGCCAAGGGGTGAAAACCACTGAAGACCTCTAGCATAATTCTTTGGGGTCCAAGGCTAGGCTGTCATAGCCTGGAAAAGACGATTCTTGGCTTGGCAAGCAGTTTTGGGAGACTGCCGATTCGCCGTGCAAAGCCCAAAGAGATGAGCTTATTGAAACGTGTGCAACGGTCAGGTTCTGTTGGTAATTAGTAGTCAATAAATGCATCGATTTACATTTGCAACATCATTTCTAGAGTACTTCTAGTATTTGCAGCTAGCTTACGGGAACTGTTATGAGGTTCCACGATCCGCCATTGCTGTGGGGAAAAATTGTCCATTAGAGTGAACGAAGTTGACGTGACAATATTCTACATGACTCTGGATCAGACTAATCAGCATTGTACTGGCAGCTATAGGCATGGTTAAAGTGTGACATTAGCTTGTGATACACAGATCTCATACTCAGTCTCAATGGATGGCTTGGATTCCCAGATAGTTCTGTGTAACAAACCATCAGGTTTGCATCACAGGTTAGGCCTGGCTGTTACCCATCAATTACCTGTATGTTTGCAAGCTCAGACATATTCTTCAATAATAGTACTATATTTGATTTCAGGACGCCTTTCAAAACACTCAAGGACATCTTACATAGTAAATTGGCAAATATGAAGATGTATAAACATTTGGCTAAGACAAACTATAGTATGAAACATTTGACTAAAGGTAGGAATATACATTTTAGAAACAAGATACAGTTAAATACAAAAGATTTGGGAAATATTTACAAAATAAAACGTACATGTGTTGCCTGCTTGCTATTGCACTGTGTCCAATCTACTGGTAGATATGGAATAATTCAGACACTCGTTTAGTTTTATAAGGCACTGCTAACAGCATGACACTACCATGATGCAATTAAATGCCAATAGTATAATTAACGGGAAAGTATCTGCCGGACGAAAAGGCATGCATAAAGATGGTATAGTTATGACTAATATGCTTAATTTATGTAAACATACATTTCTTGTGTAAAACGTTCAAAGAAAGTAGGTAGAGAAAAGTTATTTTTTTGGGACAAAACATTTGGAGGACACTGCCCAAAACCAGCCAATTGCATACTGGTGTAATAATTTGGTCCCGCCTAATGGTTCCGAACCAGTTTGGCACTCCCATTTGTCAATAACCTGAACTGACCCCACCTCGGCCAGCAGCATGGCGATGCCGATGTGGTTGGAAGCGGAGTGAAACGAGCATAACATCATTATCGGGATAGTCAGCCATTCAACGGGCTAACGTTGGTTAGCAGCTAGCTCGGCTAGTACAGCTCCTGGCTGTCGCCTTACGAATGGGACTACCTCTCGCCTCGCCTGTGGCTACAGTACAGCACCCGACCGATGCACGCTTTTCAATAAGCTCATCTCTTAAAAGTCATAAACATAATTGCACGTTTTGATAAATAAGTCAGTAATTGATGCCTCCGCCATTTTGTCTCTTCTATTATCTGGCATGAAACACTACATCGCAGCCGCTTTACCTGCTCCGCCAAGCCCCTTGCGCAGTGAGGAGGGGACAGCGTAGGGGTGCATTCTGCAATGCCCGTTATCTTCCACAACACTTACCGTCGTATCTTTCTGCTTGCTCGGCGAGTTTAGCCTTGTATACTAAATGCTCTCGATCTTCCATGGTTCTTGAGATCGGGCTGTCGGTAGAGTCCTGACGGAAAGAGGCTTTCGCGTGGGTAGTCGGTCCCAGACGGCGATTCCTGTTGGAGCAACAGCAGCGTCCCCACTGTAACCGAATATCCACCGGTAGCACTTGGCTAAAGATGGCGTCACAACTCCATCCGGGAAACCCACTATACTCCACAACTTCAGCCTAAATGTTTTACACTCGTTTAAATGCACTTTCGCTATTTACACTAGCGTTCATCTAGTCATAGCATAACGATCAAAACTAATCAACTGCGTTATGTTTTTCCATTTCAGATTTTAATCCAATTTAATGACAATCACTAGGTGACTACAATAAATCAAACGAAATCCCTGTAAGATTCACGAAAGAAATGGGGTAAAAACGGGGAAAATGTAAGAAGATATTAGTCTGATCATTTGCGTGTTTCATTTTTTATTTTATTTACTAGGTATATTAACACATTACATGCTACATAAAATGTAAAAATAAAATGTCAATTTGAACTTAAAATAAAGTTGTTACAAAACTGTATTGTACACCATCAAAATGCAATACCCATTTTCTTGTTCCATTGCTCAAAAAAAAAAAAAAAGGCAAATACAGAAAAATTAAACATTTGGCATGGTTAGGATAGACACTTTCTTGAGACATAAGGTGCATATCATAGGAAAAACAGTGGCATTCTTTTGAACTTTGTTTTATTTTAGATCACAATGAATACTTGGTCTTCATAAACTAAACTTCTCTAGCACAGTTCATTTTTATAGTGTTATTTTTATAGTGTTGTGCCTATTAAATCCTCCTTGCTTTAAGGGACAATCACAGATGTTGCCCCATTGTGTTTCTAGCTCAGCAACATAAACAACACTAAAATTACTTGACCACTGCGCACAACTGAAGTTTGAGGTGTGACAAAAAGGTGGATTTATTTGTTCTCCATATGCAGCAATAATCTGCGATTGTCACTTTAAAGCAAACCCAGAGGGATGTAAGGGTAAGTATCTGGCTATTGCATAAGCCTTGTAAAAACAAAGTAAAATATGTAAACAGGTATCAATACATCCATCCATTTACATATCACATTTTTCCATTTCCAATTTTGATTTTTTGCAGCTTTTGTCATTTAAGCTCTCTAATCATAACCTGACATGCCAGAACAATTGTTGTCACAAGTGCATCTGGGAAGACTGTTTGTGAATGGCAAGTACTTTAAAAAGAATACTTTGCAGTTGATTGGATGAACCATCTGGTCGTTTCGCTGCTATCAATGTTCTATCTATCTGGTCATTCTAGCTATGAACACCACACTGATTGGAAAGTTCAGTTGCTACTCAGACACATTCAAAATAATTCCTAGGCTTTCCAGACAGACAGACAGACAGATTGACTGAAATTAAACTGAAGCTCGCAAGATCAGGTTGGTCTCGCAAGGCTACTCTTATCTTGGGTGGTGGCATAAAATTATAGGTCATCCTTTTTTGTGGTTTACATTTGTGATTTCCCACATACAGCGAGTGCATAAACAAATAAAAATAAGAAATTGACTGTGGCTGTAATAATCTGCAGTTCATGTTGATGTGTTGACAGTATAATAAAGTCAATTGATAAATTAACCTAACTGGTTCAAGAGAATAAAAAATTATCCAAGTTTTTATAATGTTATAGCACAGTCTGAATGCATGGATAATCTAGGATGCAGTTAG
>JAODUE010060408.1:0-16746 GCA_027564755.1 Amblyopsis hoosieri | reverse complement strand
TCTGCACTATGAGGATATGATCAAGGTTAGTGACGTACACATGGAAGCACAAACACAACTACCAACCCATACTAACTGTCTGTGCTGGTTTCTTCTCTGGGCCAGGACCTGAAGTCAGAGGTGGTGCGTCTGTGTGAGTTCCTAGGGAAGAATCTCTCTGATGCAGCCATTGACAGCATTGTTGAGAGGACGACCTTCAGCAACATGAAAAACGATGACAAAGCTAACTACGAGCACCTGCCAGAAGGTGTCCTTGATACAACCAAGGGCAAGTTCCTAAGGAAAGGTGAGGCCCAGACATAAGAGGCAAAACAAACATGTGTAATGTCACAAACATGTTTCTGAAGAAAGGCTTTGGATTCAGGAGTTTAACTTGCTGCTATTAGGTCAGTGGAGCAAATTTGGTAAATGCAGTTTAATAGGTTTTAAAGTTCAATTTAATTCCAAACTATTAATTTGTTATTTTATTTTTTTACCTTTCAAGTTATAGAGCCATCGGGTTGCCAGTTGTGGAACTGAACATTTGTGGGCTTTCAACACTTCAAGCATGGGTTGTTACTTTGGCCGCAAAAAAATACTTACTGTTGTTGTTTGACGGCTGTGAAAAGGAAACGGGTGTGGTTCGGTGTTTGCTGGCCTCAGTGGAAGGCCAGAGGAAAACAAACAACTACAACTAATACATTTACCTGTTTCAGGCACAATTGGGGATTGGAAAAACACACTGACTGTGGCTCAGAGTGAACACTTTGACAAGGTCTATGAGGAGAAGATGAAGGACCTACCGCTGGACTTCATCTGGGACATCTCTGAAATCCACAACTGATGTCTCTTTCTTCATTCCTCTGTCTCTCTGCATTGCAACATAAAATATGAGAGGAATATGGGGGTATTAATAAATGCCATGGAACAGGTTCCATGGCATTTATTAATATATTGTATGGTGTCAATTAAAGATGTTGCAAATACTGTACGTTAATGATGCTTACACTATTAAAAAGGAACTGAAAGTTAAATAATGAAAAATAAATGAATAAAAACAAGTGATTTTGATGTGAAAATAATTATTTTTAAAGGCCATCATGAAGATGGATGGATGGATGAGTGCAGAATCCAAAGAAAATAGTACCTCCATCTGGGAACATATAAATAGCCTCCCTAAACGTAATCCCAGTAAACAAAAATAAATTAAGGAGCTGGAAGTAAATGTAGCTGATTTTAGATAGTAAAGAAATCGCTAATTAATTTAGTGTGTGAATAATCTTGGCCAAACTGTATTAGTATTTCCATATGTGACAAATACAAGCAATTTTTATTGACGGTTTTTAACTTGAAAGGTCTAACCAGGGACAGGGTCGCACATTAGCCTTGGCTATAAACCCTGCATTCAACACGTGATCCAGGTTATTGTGACATTATGTACAATGTAACCTGTTACATTGATTATTGTATCGTTCCTGACAAATAAACAAATAAAAGAAGGAAAAAAGAAACGCTATATAAATGCAGTCCATTTACCATTTATAGTCTATACATAGCATCTCAAACATATCTCTGATCTCAGTATTCTTCATACTTTTTATTACTTGTTTGTGTGTATTTTAGGAAAGAGGTCTCCGAGAGGGTTAGCGGTATAAAGTTTGAATTCATGTGCATGTGCCAAACAGCCATATTGATATGGGCGTGGTTTAGGTGTGGGGCATATAGGTTTGCCGACAGCGAAAACGACCAGATGGTTCATCTAATCAACAAGTATGTTTCAAAGGACTGCTCGCCGGATGGACTAACAATCCATATGCTATGACTGGCTATGTGCCAAATGCTTCTGACTGAAAGTGAGTTGGGTTGCACAGTTCCAGGAAGGATCACATGATGTTTACATGCAGAAAGACAGAGTGCAACAGGTTCATAACCTCACAACATCAGAGGACAAGCGAAGAGACAACTGCAGTTAGCAAAGTTCTTTATTTCTCTACAACTAATGGACGCCATTTGATCCTTGATTTACATGCAGGTGATGCTGAACAAATCTAAATCTGAAAAAGAAGCCATGTATTGCAATGTATTGTATATAAAAACATAGTTGTGAAATATTAATGTAAAGATTGGCTTCACATTTGCTAATTTTGTGGGGGAACTGGATTACTTTGATTAACACGATTTCAAATGGTCTACATAATAAATAAAGAAGCAGGTGTCAAATGTGATTTGGCCAAGGAACTCATTTAGCATTGATTTGGCACTGATTCTGTGTCAATTAAAATAAAACTTTAGTTAGTAGATTCTTAGGCAATGCTTAGTTAGTAGATTGTCTCCATAATCTGCTAGACTCCTACCCGACCAGACCCCCTGTGGGTACCAGGGGGGTGACGACCAGCGCTACTCCGCGGTGACGGTCACCCGGCCGGCGGCCAGGTGCAGCGGGTGCGTGGAGCACGCGGTGGCCATGTAGAGCCTCAGGGGGGAGCTCCAGCGCTGCTTGACGCGGTGCAGCAGGCTGTTGTCGCCCGCGTCTGAGAAGGTCAGGACGCCCCTCTCCCAGTCCAGCTGAACCCTGACCCTGCGGGGCCGCCGGCCCGGCCACAGCGGGGCCCCGGGGCCCGGCCGGGTGAGGTATTCGCCCGAGGCCAGCGTCAGCGTCCACAGACGGGGGGCGGGGTCTCCTGGGCCGTCCTGGGCCACCCCCAGGGACCAGCTGCTGCTGCCCCCCACCTCCACCTCCCAGCTGTGGCGGCCACTGGACCAGGCCTCCGCGCCCAGGACGCCGCCCAGCTCACACGTCAGCCTCTCGGGGTTGCCCGGCAACGGCTGCTCCTCGCACGCGGCCACGCCCGCCAGGTCGTCCGACACGCGTAGGCCGGCGGAGGCCGTGTTGGGGTCAAGGGTCACGGGGACTGGGGGGGGGAGCAGTGGGAGAGAGAGAGAGAGAGAGAGTCATGCAGGCTAACCCTGTGCTGGCAAGTTACCTGCTGGTCTTAAAGTGGTGCTGGGTGACCTTCTGCCACTAGATGGCACACTACAGCAGCAGCATCTCAGAACAACGCAAGCGTTTTATGAATTACACACACACACACACACACACACAGAGAGAGAGTGTGTGTGTCAGGATGCCATCACTACACTATGTCTTACATAGAGTCTGCTGCTAACCTATCATGTAGAGCACGTTTGAAGCTGCTACAGGCACTATTCTCCAGTCATCTCCGTGTTTTCTGCGATGCATGATGTATCTGAGATGTAGATATTCACAGCTTGAAGACAAAACATTTTGATCATCCTCCCTCATCGCTGTCCGCCCTCAAATGTCTGAACTGTCACAACTCAGATGTTATCTTCATTACAAACCCACCACATACAGATTAGAGGCTGCTCAACAGGACAACCGCTTACGAAACGCTCCTCTTGGATGCTTTTAGGATCACTTTGAACCAGAAAGTCACATTTTTTAGTAATTTCTTTGATACTATTTTCACAAGTATGTGAAAGGATAGGATTAGGGTTTCCCTATGAGTACAAAACTCACAAAAGATCATCAAATTATATTTTTTTTTTCACAGAATCACAAAGGAACAGTTTGCTAATGAGTGTTTCTTTTAAAAAATACTTTAAAATTACACAATTATTTATAAACTCAAACACTTTTAATTTGTTTGTATTCTCATATGTTTAAATATGTTTTACTATAATTTAATCAAACTGCTTTTAATAACTGAAACGTCTGTATTTCACACCTGGTTTGTATGGTTTCTTTGGACTACAACATGAACATGTGTAAAGTATAAACAACTACATTGTCATAATTACCATACATAATGATACCCATTAAAGCTACAATACTTGATTTCACACAGTGCAGGCCTCCTGCACCCTACAGGAGAATTCTACCCTGTAATTCGACAATCACAATACCTACATTACTGAAACATGGGGTGGGTTTGAATGTACAGAGGAGTGCTGTTTTCATAAATAACCCACTAAATACAGTAAGTGTACATTTATTACAAGGATAAGCCCTTTCAGATAAACCCTCTCATTTCCAATGAGGTCCTAAACACAAATATTAAAAAATACAATACATTAGTAGAAGTAATGAAACACAACACAAATACACTCACATGTACAAACGTTCTCACAGGCCTCAGCACTCCACCATCCACTGACTCCTCAGGTGTATTTGTATATACATACAGTATGTACACATATATATATTTGTATATGCATACAGTATGTACACAGATATGACCCATAAAAAGCTAGTTTCCATGCATCCAGTTGTTACTGTACATTCAACTGCATCCAGAGGCATTTTGGTCTGTGCCAGTTGATAAGGCCCCTTTGAACTCCGATATAAAGAGATATTCCAAACTATACAGCAACGCTAGGCTACAGTAATGCCTGATGCTACAGTGGACCAGTGTGATACTGTAAGAATGAGCACTGCAGCATATTACAGCACCTTCAACACTACCAAGGGACACTTTGAAACAGGTATCTTGCATAGTTTGCTGTTTACTTGATTATTTCAATAAATACGTTGCATGTCAAACTGTATTGTGTATGGGTTACTAAATCAGTGTTCTCATGGTATTTCAACAACAACAACTAAATTTAAATGTTGTATCAATGATTGTGTTTTTAGAAATGTACACAATAAATGTAAACTTAAAGGTTTGAACCTAAGACGGTTTAATACGCGTGAGCGGTTTCGTGTTTTGCATGAAAACAGTACCAAAATAATTAAAAGAAACTAATGGAAATACCTGTACTTATGCAAACACAGCATTTGCCACTGCAGCTGTCATGCAAATACATGTCTACAGCAGGCCAACTGCTTCCCGCGGGCCAGGTGAAGCCAAGCGCACCTAACTAAATACCTAGGCCAGATATTCAACCCTTCACACACATTCATGCACGGATGGTGGCGACGTCAGCCATGCAAGGCGCCATCCGGCCACCGGGGGCATTGCTACTGCCACGTGGGAGCCCTCACAGAACTGGGTGATGCTCAGCATCTTCTCCCACACCCGGTGCTGCAGGTTGCCACAGTGCAAAGCCACGTCCAGCAGGACCCCCGTCTCCTCCTCCGGCTCCTCTACGTTGCAGCCAGCCCTGTCGGTCACACACAGGAGAAGCCAGAGCTGCGTTCAAGTTGGCAAACAAAGGCGAACGTTTACAAACTGTTTTTTGTTTGATGACAACAATTGCAAACACACACACACACGGTCTGAGCAGGTTGTTCTAACAGTTTAGCATGTTCACATTTTAAAGTTAGAAAAGCGTTCGCCAAACGCTCGCCGAATTCGAATGCACCTCAGAACTAACTGAATCAAACACTGATTTAACTCCTGTTGTCTCCCTTGAGCTGCTGGGACACTAACCAACTAAACAACATCTACAGAAAGCCTTTCATACCAAATAGAGTCATGTCGTTACATTCGTAAACATCACTCTCATCAGAACCATGTTCACTTGTGTTGTTGCATGCTTGCAATATTTATTTACTACTGTATTTATTGTCATTTACTGTGATGTGTTTACACTAACCCTTGAAGCCAAATGCAAATGTCCTCATTTAAGGACAATAAAGATTATTAAGATCTGTTACGTTATGTCAAGGGTCGTAAACTAAACAAACACTAAACTAACTAACAGAATAACATAATGAGGTGTGAATGTCTGTAGGTGTATGTACTGAATATATGTGGTGCGTGTTGCATGCTAACCAACCTAAGACACTAACCCAACAAATAAACCAGGATAGTCACAGAGACAGTGTGCTGCAACACACCTATATATGTGACATGCCCCGGTTCCCTTCATTAGCATAATTAGGGCCTACCCAGCCAATAAGGACCACAGGCCTGCTAAAACAAGGCAGGGCCGTCACAGATCCATGAATTAAAAACAAATGTTAAGTATATGGGTGGAATACTATATTAGTGTGTGTGAAGTGGTTGTGTGTAAGGTGTGTGTTCAAACCACTCTCTATTGACTTTAACTGAGTTTCTACTACTTGAGTTTCTCCATTGAGAGTGCATCTGTAAGTTGGACTAGCATGCGAAGAGCATACATGAAAAGAAGGTCTAATGTTCAGCTCTGTCCGTAAAAGTAACTTTCACTGCATATTTAAATATTTGACCGATACAAACATAAAATATATAAGTAATTAACAAACCTTTCAGAGGCCTTCTTGTAGTTCTGTTGAAATCAGAAAAACATGTAATGAAAATATAGTTAATTAGAATCAATTCATACAACTAAAGAAATAAATGAGAAAAACAAGAATATACACAATTTACACCATTTAGTGTACACATTTTTACATATTGGTTTGCATTCTGCACTTTATATGCTCTATTCATTTCACTGGCTAGAAGTTCAATATGTGGTGCAAAGAAACCCCTTTGGGTTTCTTTGCACCACAAAGTGAAGTCCTACGGCTTTGTTGATGTGAGCGGTGTTCGCCACTGTGTTTACATTTACAGAGCCAGAGCTGTTGTTGCACAGAACGGTAAGATAGCGAAATACGAGGGGATAGTTGGTGAATTTGACCAAAAGTGTATTAGCTTACAATTAGCTTGCAATAGCTGACTGTACCTTTAAGAAGAGATAGTCCTCCAGGGTCATTACCGTCTCTGTCTCCCGGAGGGCGCTAGTCAGCTCTCTGATGTCATTACCGAGGCTGTCAAGCTTCTCCTTCATCTGCCGACTCTTCTCTTCCTCTTCCTGTTTTAGTGATGACATCATGGCCGCCTCCTCGTCACGCAGGTATTGGTGCATCTTCTCAAACTCCTCCCTCAACAGCTGGGATACCTGATCTGATTGGCTCTAAAACAGGAGGGTTGACTGTTTTATTGTATAGTCAGATGGCGCGTATTAGTATGTATTAATATGAAGATATGTGTGTGTGTGTTTGAACCTTGATATGAGCAGCCGTTTCCTGCCAGCTATCTCTGATGACGGTCAGATTGTCCACCTGATCCTGGAGAGTTCTCATCGCAGAGCGTAGCTCTCTCTGCAGACCCCAGATCAGGAGAGAACACTGATTATAACACAGGCTGTTTACCATTGTGCTATAGAGCGCATGGCAGAATACTGCACCTTTGAAAATATACACATGCATAACAGAAACTATGAACCAACAACCTAAAAAACGACCTAAAGAAAAAAAAGGATTCCTTTTTGATACCGTGATATTTTGACATTTAGTTGCTATTAATAGCACATATGAATTTCCCAAGCCCTAATGACAACCTGACATTAGACACGTCTGTGTGTTGGATAGTGCAGTGGCAGTAATATAGTGGATGTGTTCTCTCATTAACTCTCAAAGCTAGGACAAATACAACTATGCTACGAATGACAAAGCTAGAATAAAGCTAAACTAGGACAAAACTAGGACAAAGCTATGAGCTATGATTAAGCTACTGTATATAGGATATAGGTAAGCTATATAGGACAAAGTCACTGTAGGACATAGCTATAGGCATCTGCAACTACAAATACAAAGTAATGGGAAAGGTGTTGGCTTCCTAAAACTCACAGTTGTGTTTTGCGACCAGGTGGGGGGCCGCCAATAAGCCAAGCTGTCTTTAAGCAGATTTAAGTATAGGCCTCTTTGTTTGTGTATATTCAACATGTTGTATTCAGTCGCTGTCTCACTTTCCCTCCATAAGCAACCGACCATCCAACCAGTCACCACTGCCATCCATCCCTCCACCATCCACCTACTGTTCCATCCCTCCACCGCCCTGCCTTCACCTTACAGTCCAGCACTGCCTGCTGGATGGAGCAGCACTGGTGCTGGAGGTGCTCATCCCTGCGGCACTGCTCACAGCCGGGCTGCTCGTCCTCCTGGCAGAAGACGCTGAGCGGCTGGTCGTGCTCCACGCAGACCCCCGGCCCGGCCCCCGCCCTGCAGACCCCTGCTCCGCCCTCCGGCCCCGCGGCCGCCGCGGTGCGGTCCGGGAACAGCAGGTTCAGCAGCGTGTCGAGGACAGTCTCCGTCAGCCGGGCTCCGTAGCAGACGGTGCAGCCTTCCCCTCCAACCTCCCGGCTGCACGCCTCACACAGCCCGTGGCCACAGGGCAGCGCCCGGACCTCCCCTGCCGGCGCCCGGCAGGCGGGGCACTCCTGGGAGGGCCGGGGGAAGTCTCCTCCTTCGGCAGGAGGCCCCACGTCCCCCGTCCCCTGCCCATCTCTGGTGGCCATCTTCCTGGTTGCCTACAGCACCGTCTAGGTCTTCTAGCAACACTCGTCCACTCACACTCTACTGTAGGTCACCCAGCAACACTGTTCACTCACAGTCTACTGTAGGTTCCCTAGCAACAAGCGGTCTACCGTAGGTCTCCCAGCGAGACACAACTGCGGCCTGTGAGACTATTACACTAATGTGACCTGCTATCTGAACTCTGTTCCCATTTCTATGTTTAGCGGGGCAAGGTGCTCTCTGCTTAAAGGTGCAGATACACCACTGGAGAAATGATTAAGATTATTGACACGATAAAACCAAAGAAGACACTTGTATTGGTGGCCTACTCATTATTATTACCAGAGACATTATAAGGGCTTTGTTATTACAACACTCTTATTATATAGCCTATTAGGATCTATTACATGTAAATATGCTATTACACAACTGTTTCAAATTGAGGGATTGCTAAAATAAGATGTTTACTCTGAGCATTGTTTTTATTTGTTTACAGTTCAAATTCTGTCTTGATTATTGTTTAGGTTTATTAATTGTCTACCAGGCTACTGTAGGCCTATATTTATTTATTTATTTTATAAATGGAATACTGGTCAATAGCCAATGTCATACTGGTCACTCGTCAAATAACCTGGTTTATTTACGTTAGGCTATTAGAATAGTTCCAGTGTTTTCTATCTCTGTTTCTATTTTAGTTTATGATATTATAATATTAGCTGAATCTTGCCTATCAAATGTTGCAGCCACTGTCATTTCCTAATTGTGTTAGAATTGTGTCATCTAGTGGCCATTTTGTGTCAGTAAAGTAACATTAAATTAACGTTCTACCAGACTGTGCGGATGTGTTAAGTTCTAGTTTATAACGCATAATTAGGCCTACACATCGAAACACACGAAATCGCAAAGCGAAGGGATTAATTCCTCTTTTTTCATTACTACCAACTTTTGTTACCAATAATGTAAATGCATTTGAGAAAATATAATTTTCACGAAAAATATACATTCAACCAGGAGGTTAACGCAAACAAATACTTTTCTCCCTGAAGTGCTTGGCTACTGTAAAATCAAGTTCACCCAACTGACGCTCAATGCCCGCAGCGTCTGCGCAGTGTGACGTATTATCACAGTCGCCTCTTGTGTAGTTTCAATCTGAAGATTCCGCTATGGAAGAAGATATAGAACATTTTAATTACACACACACGCGATAGGCTACATGTTCATTAAACACTTAAACAAATATGTTCACTTATCAGTTATATTCCAATTTCGTTAGCAGACAAAATCTCGAATAAATCTAGGAGTACACTACAATTCCCACATTTCTGTGCGAGTATTAACGTCAAACCGTAAACAAGGCACACAAGTTGAGAGGTCGAACCGAACAGACGCCGGCGAGTTGGAAAAGGCGAGCGGAGCAGTTATCCGCATTGACAAGGTAGATCTCCATTTGTCTAATGTATTCATGATGTTTATTATGCAGCATGTCACAAGATGCATTGTAGGCTGCCCCGAGAGAGAATACCCGTGGATGACTGCGGTGATATCATGCCTGTTACAGAACGTGCTTACTGTAGCATTGAATAACACGAGAGGCATGCATTTCATTTAGATCAGACAAATCTATTACGACAGATTTCTTCTGGGCTGCTTGGGTCAAGCACAGCTCTCCCGCATGTCGTCATCTAGTTGTGTAGGCTAATTGTGCACAGATATGTAAATATGAGTAATGCAGCAGACCAAGGACTTGACAGCATGTTCCTATAGTTTGCGGTCTCACTGAATATTGACTGAGTAGGCTACTGAAATAGCCTAGGCGATTATGGCCTGCATCACCTGAAAACCCATCAGAAGCGTCTCTAACACATCACATTAGGTTTTTTATTTAGTAATATATCAATTAGCCTATAATAATTAATTATTCACTAATATTAATGTTTGCCTTGATGGTCCGTTTCCCACCTCAGGAACAATAAAGCATCTTAAAGTAACACTCTGAAACGCTGTTCTTTAAAGTAGTTTTTTACTTGTCTGTAATCTTTGGTTTGTGCCACCAGTTGTTCAGTAAGTGTTCCATGCAGTGGTCATGTTTACTGGACCCGATCATTTGCATATTATCCAGTGGTTCTCCAGTTATCCAGTGTGGAAAAGCAGAGTTCCAGGAACTACTGTTCCTGAAGCTTCTCCCAAGGCAGGTTTATCACATGGCAGTATCAAAGGGCTGCGCAGGGCCACATTTTACACGGAAACAAACCAAGGCACAAGAATACAATATAGGCCTAAGGAATATAATATATAATATAGGCTATTAAGGCTATAGTGTAAAGGTGCAACTATAGGTTATTAACAATTTCTTTAATGTGTTTTTCTGTTAACAAATGTAACATTAACATGGACATTTATATGTTCACCTGCTACTTTGTTGCTACGCAGTGGAATGAAGGAGCGGAAGGATACTTCAGACAATTCAGAGGTTATAACAGCTTATGTGAATAATGGGAATCAAGTTAGCATCATATATACAATGCAAAACCTCAAGTTTTAAGATGGTGAAAACCATAATTGTTCTACCAATCAGACTAGGGCTGCAGTCTGCAGCTATCAATTGTTTTAGTATTCTTTTAGTCTATTAAAACTTGTAATATTCATTCATTTGTATTATTTTTCCATGTCGGAAGTTCCCAGATACTGTGTGTTCCAACGCAGCATTACACCTATGATCCTGACTGACCTGGGAGGGTTGCATCCTATTTGACCCCCCCCAACCCCCCCTCCCCCTTCTTCCCTTAGGGATGGCGGGTCGCGTGCTGAGAGTATCTTCCGTGGCCACGGCGGTGTTGGCCTCCTCAGGGCTGTACCTCTACAACCAGCAGCTGGACCCCAGCGACCTCAGTGCCGTGCGCTTCGGACGCGCTGCCGCCACAGTAAGTCACCGCTAGCTAGCTCACGTAGCTTCTTACCCACAGTAAGTCACCGCTAGCTAGCTCACTTAGCTTCTTACCCACAGTAAGTCACTGCTAGCTAGCTCACTTAGCTTCTTACCCACAGTAAGTCACCGCTAGCTAGCTCACTTAGCTTCTTACCAAGCCTGCGTTGCAGTGAGTTTTAGTCTTTATTGCTAGGTCATTTAGCTTTAGCGAGTTCAGCCCCCAGACCTCTGGGTTCTCCTGCCCCTTGTTGGAGGCAGGCAATAGCATCAGGTCTGTTCCATGGACATCTGCAGGGCACTAATGTCCAATAGTGTCCCTCTCTCTGTGGGGTGCATGTCCAGCTGGTCCTGCTGTGTGTTGGTGAGCTTACGTGTGTTTCTCACCTGTCTTCTGCAGACGGCGGTCATCAGCTTCGACTACATCACCTCCTTCAAGAACGTGGCGTATGGCACAGAGGAGTACTGGGCGCTCAGATCCAAGGTAAATCAGAGGTTTCACCTTCCATTTTGGTCCTTGCCAAGCTGTGGATTTACAATCTGACCAGTGGGATAAAGTCTTGGAATGCTGCCTTACTAAGCTACACAGCTCTTGCTGGTTTAAACCTGCTCCTGTATCACGTTATGCCCGAATACCATTTTACAGGCTTCGAATTCTCCTTGGTATTTCTGAATGTGGGTTTGTTTGAATTCTAGTTCTCAAAACTCCATCAAAACACTGAACATGTTTCATAGCTTGTTAAAAATCCAAGCGAGCAGTCAGGACTGTTTGAGGGCTTTCAATATGTGACTATAGGCTACAATAGCAGTTATAATCAACGCCCATTTTGTCAGACATATTGTACTTAAAATGTTGAGATAACTACTCACTATGAAGACCATTAAGGCTATAGATAGAATAAGTTCAGGCAAGATCTTATTGGGTGAAAGCTGTGGTGTGGTCTGGCTCCCTCTGCCTGCAGCTGGTGGTAACTGCATATCTTTCATGTGTGTAATGGACAGCCATCGTGCTCTGCTCAGAGATCTTGTCAGGCCTCCTCTCTCTCGCTCTGTGGCCTCCTGGAGCTCCGCAAGAGGTCTGGAGGCATGCAGCCATTACCCAGGCAACGGGCTGCGTGCAGGTGTACTGTGTGTGTGTGTGTGTGTGCAGGTGTTGTCACTAACATGTGTGTTGTAATGGTGAGAGTCACAATGTTACACCGCCTTTGTTGACTTGTTTTAACCTTTATGCGCGTCTTAAAACGCTGTTAAAAACTGCTGAGAAAAGCGCATGCCAGGTGCACCGTACCAGAGGAAAACTGTGGTTTTGTAAGCGACATGTTTCTAGCGGTGTGTCTCTGTGTGATCAGGGCCTCAGAACCATTCGTACGTGGTGTCTGGAGCATTCGTCATTAACCAGCCTTCCTCAGATATAACTTGCAGCATGTGTGGGCTGTGTTTATGGATTAGATCTAAGTCACTGTAAATTGGAGTAGTGTTGGGTTATGGATTAGGCTTGATATAATAAACTGTAAATGCCAGATAACTCCAAAGGTCAGTCTCACCCGCTTTCACAAAGAGTGTCAAGTGGCTGTAGTGGCGTGTGTGTGTGTGTATGTGTGTGTGTGTGTGTGTGTGTGAGCGTGTGTGTGTGTGTGTGTGCGTGTGTGTGAGCGTGTGTGTGTGTGAGCGTGCGCGTGTGTGTGTGCATGTTGAGAAGCGCGCACACAGTCTTGTATCAATGTACCATACATCAGACCTTTTGTTAGAACTTCTTCATCTAAAGTAGATTATTCATCTTTATTTACAAGCCTAAAACAAGACAATTGAAATTCATCCAGTATTCCATCTGGACATTCTATAGTGCAGGCTATAGCAGTCTTGCTGTGATATAGGACTATGTTCTAATGCTAAAAAGGGATCCGTTAGCATTGTAAACTTCACCCGAGCCTAGCATAGTTCATTATTATAGAGTTTATGCCCCAGACAAGGTTATGTTTTTAGCTGACGTTAATCAGACAAGACCACCCTGGTTCATTTTGATGACATATCATGTCATGCATGTCAGTGTAAGCGTATCGCTATCTGTCGATACGTGCACTACGATACTGCACAGCGACAAGATGAATTGCAAGCCTGCAATGTCGCCACAACCTTGCAGCAATGTGGGTATTGTAGTTCACCTCTGGTTTGTCTGTAGCAGTAGACTTATTGTAGCTGAGTTGTTTTCATCCTATGATGTGTTATTCTGTCAGCCCACTAGGGGGCAATATTGGATTATGCGTGTTGTGAATGTGCAGCAGTTTGCAGGTGAAGAAGGGAGTGACACATGCGCGGCCCATGGACCTGGCCTGTCCATTGGCTGGAGCAGCTGAGGTTCTTCCATGGCTGAGTGAAGTGCTGTCTTAACCCTGGTAGCAGCTCGTCCCTCACAGCCAATGGGCTTGTCCAGAGCCGTAGGTCCTTTTACTGTGCCCACAACACACTCACTGGTCCGTGCTCAACAGGGGGCGGTGCCAAGGTCACGGGCTTTGTTCTGGTGCTGTCGTGTCCAGAACCCTCGTAATCTGACTTCCAGATGTTGTCGTCCCGCTGCGTGGCGTAATCGTACACCGACGCGTCTGGCTGCTCGGCTAATGGTCTCTGGGTTCTGCTCCGTTAGCATGGCTGCGCTCTCTCTCTCTCTCTCTCTCTCTCTCTCTCTCTCTCTCTCTCTCTCTCTGTGTGTCTATGAGGCTCTTGAGGAGAGGTTCACTGACACTAGGCTCATCAAAGGTTGCCCAGGGCGACACTGAGGGACCATTCACAGCCTATTAGTGCGTAACGCACAACGAACGGGGGATTGGGTGGTGTGTGTTCAGTAGCACTCAGTGTTTACAGTATGTTTTGACTGTAGCATTGACGCTAGCTGTAGCCTAGCCCCAGGGACATCAGTTCTGTTGCAGATGGAACTTGGCTGATGGCGAATGTGCGAGGCAGGGCAAATGGCTACACTGTAAATTGTAAGATAATACACTTTTGTTGAAATTCACCCAATATCTCCTCGCATTTCCCTAGTTTACTAATCTCTGTTGGTGCAGAAACAATAATGTGGTACTTCTCTACACAGCCCTGGCTCTGTAAAATAGGACCATAAACACAAGTGACACACACCGCTCACAACAACAATGGCGTTTGGTTTGAGGTTAGCTCAATATCTGGCAACGTGGACCAGAACCAGTTCTACTTAGCTGCTGTGACTTGGTTTGAAAAATAAATAACAATAATGTAGATTAGAATATACCATCAGTAATGTATGAATAACATGTTGGAATGATTTTATCACACAATGATACATTCAGCTACACAGGTAGCCTATACTAGACTATTCTGTCATCGTAAACCCCTGATGTTGCTGATGATAATCTGACATAGCAACAATTATGCATACTTTATGTTTTCATTTTTATTTTATATATATTTTAATGTGATTCATCTAATCATTTGTATTAATCTTGTTTTTCTCTATTTGTTTATGGGAATCACGATTGTGCATGTTTCCCTCTCTGTGGAACAATTTGAGCTGCAATTCTGTATGAAATGTGCAAATAAAGATTACTATTACCGTTTACTCTCTTGCACTGGTGTGCTGCTCTGCACCGTTACATTATATTATGTCATGTGTAGACTTGTCACTGGTCACGGTACCGCAACTGAGACCGGAAAATAGTCTCAAGTATCGTTACAATGACAATACGTCTGAATTGAAATGAATGTTAGTAAGTAAACTGACAAGCATGCTAATGCATGTCAACAACTAATGTGTTAGGCAAACAAGCCAACTTTACAATAGTTTGCCCGTGAGTTGGGATTAATTATCTTGTGGTATTTTGTTATGCTAGTAGGCCTACTGTGTGTAGGTAGCAACTCATTAGTAGGAAAGCTATAATAATTATAATTAATTTTATTTATCTTACATATCACGTAGCCTACTACCAACACTACAACACAAAATCACACTAGCCTATATTTCAGTTGCAGTAATCATGTCTGGTCGTTTGCTAGTCTTTGTGGACTGCATTTCCCAACACTGCTCTCCGCTGTAGAGTGAGCGTGCAGACTCCTAAACTCATAAACAACACCTACCCGGTGTCAAGGGGTCCTACAAATCTTACGCTATGCACCTTTAACAAACGTTCACTATCGTTTTAACTGAGCCACCTTCAAGTGGCAAAGTGTCTTTGTTTCCTGGAAGGCTCTTTGAGGGTCCATTGCTGACTGTTAAATGGCCCTCTCAGCTCAAGGTGTTTGCTCTAAAAGGTCCATATGGTCCCAACAGTGTCTTTTGCATCTCCCCAGTAGATAAGAGATGAAACACCTACTGATGCTCTTCAAGGCTGTTTTCATGATGTGCCTGGGCTTTGGTTCACTCACACAGCCTCATGGGAATAATAGGAGACCCTTAGTCAGCCTTTATTAGCAACCCTGTTGTAACGTGTTGTGGTTTGGTGTAGTGCAGCACTTTGTTGCCAGCTTTATCCATCTGTCCATATGCAAAATGCCATTTTCGTTTAATTCCGTTGCCCAAAAGGCTTCTCCACCAGGTAGTCAGTGGAGATGCTCTGTCTCCATCTGGGGCCCCTGGACTACATCTAATGAACTGGTGTACTGAGTGCTGTCGTGTGCAAGGGGGGTGCAAGGCCCTGTGCAAAGTTTACGTGCAAGGCCTGGACATGCACATGAATCACGGTCACACACACATGCCTACTAGAGACTGACATTTCTTTCGGGATTCCCGCGGGATGGGAAACTAAATCATTGTTAATCACAGGATTGGGACTGGAAACTTGGAAATTTTCTGGTGTTGGGATGGGACAGGATTTTTTCTCCCAATTTTCCCCTTAGGGGGAGAAAAAAAAAAGTCAGGGAATTTATATATTTATTTATTTATTTATTTATATATATATAAACTTTTTTTTTGCAGTAAAAAAATAAAAATCAACTATAAGAAAAAAGAAATTGTGATGAAGGGATTTTTTTTTCCAAAGTAAAAAACAAAACAAAATAACAGGTGGAAAAAATAATAAAATGTGATGAAAATTATTTTTTTTTACATTGTCAGAAATATAATGGCATAGGAAAACAGGTGAGAATAAAAAAGTTCTAAAAATAGTAACAGATGCTGGGAGAAATTTGTTTTTGCTGAGGAGATTTTTTTGTTTTCTTCCTGCACTAGGACACTTTTTTTTTTTTATCACACTAGCTGCTCCAGCTAGCTGAGGTTGCGGGATGGACCCGTTTCAGTGAGTAAAAACTGACTATGTGACTACAGTGGTGTTAGATAATGAATCTGTTATTGATCAAAACATAGCTGACATAATGGTAGTCGTAAGTAAGTTAATCAAGAAACGTAACCAGGTTAAATTGTTAAATAGCAGTCAGTGCTGTTATCATTAGCTCTGCTAATTACTGTATCCTACCGGTATTGTACTACTAGGGTACCGGTAGTATGTCAGTTTCGTTCCTTTATCCCATCATATGATTCATTTTACACAGATAGCCTATACCAGGGGTCGGCAACCACAGGCACGCGTACCATCATGGGCACGCGTAAGCTTAACCAATGGCACACTGGCAATACCTTTTTTTTTATCTAAAA
>JAODUE010060398.1:0-16746 GCA_027564755.1 Amblyopsis hoosieri | reverse complement strand
ACCACCATTTGCCTCACGCAGTGCAACACATCTCCTTTGCATAGAGTTGATCAGGTTGTTGATTGTGGCCTGTGGAAGGTTGGTCTATTCCTCTTAGTATTATAGAGTAGTAGGCTTTATGCAAAAATGTTATGTAAAAAAGTTTAAAAAAAAAAAATTATTTGGAAACATGTCACATTTGTTGTGTTCTGGTCAAAACTGACTGGTATGATTTTACCAGTGGTTGTTTAAAGGTGTTTAAGTTGTTTAGGTGCATTAACAATGTTATTTTCAGGATTTATCAAAGGCTGCGCTTGATGAAACAAAACTCAGAAGAAAGAAAAACAGACAAATAGACAAGAGATATAGACAAAATGATCAATACCTGGGAAGACTCAGGATAGGGTATTTAACACATTAGGGGATGTTTACAGAAGACACATGGACAAGCCTTGTTATTTATTAATAGTTATATTAAATTAATTATTATTTAATTATTTAAATAGTTATAGTATTCATTAGTACTTAAAAGTTACTAGTATAATCAAATAAATACTAATATCAATTGTTACTGGTAACACTGGTATCACTCCAACCTGGAATCATATTCATTAAGGAAAAGCAAGCGCCTGATAGGCCGAGACATATTTCGTAATGCAATGCACCTGCGGAATTTACTTAAAAGGGCTAAACGTAATTTTCTTTGGAAAATAAAGGCGAACTGTAGCAGTGCATCAATTCCAACGTTAAGTGCTAGACTACTTGTCTTAATGCCTCCTAAAACGCAAACAACTAACGGGATTACTTCGCCCTCTTCTGAAGCTTCAGAGAAGAAGGAAAATAAACAAAAACCAGGTTTGTATTACAATATTCGGGTTGTCTTACCTGTGTCACTGGATTAGATAATATGGCTACTAACTGCTCTTCCGTAGTTTGGACCCCCTTTGCGCCGCCACCACGAAAGTCTCTCCACCCCCCCACGATGATAATGGTGAAAGAGGCGTTGAAAGATTTGGACTCGCAAAAAGGTGTTTCCTCACAAGCTATACGAAATTGCATAGCGAAAAAATATCCCACAGTGGATTTGGTAAGACTGAAGTACATGGTACGCAAGGCTTTAATAAAAGGAATAGAAAGTGGGATGTTGGTCAGGCCAGCTAAATCTAAGGCTGCAATTGGTGCACAAGGAAGGTTTCTGGTAAGTGGAACAAAAGGCTTCAGTTTTGCAGCATTTCGAAATTCTACGTTTTACAACGTATGTTTCTACTGCAGCTCGCTACAAAAAAGGTCAAAGAACCAAAAGGGAAAACTGAAAATGTGGATCCTAATGCAGGAAAACTAACTAAAGGGACAAAGGCTGCAGCCAAGAACTCTCCAGAATTTCATGACCAAGGTATGGCTTTGGTCCAGTCTTTCATATGATTTGCCATATCAGGCCCTTTATAGCCTAATTGTATACTTTTTAATGGCTATAATTCCTTTTCAAGGAGGTGCCTCCAAGAAAAAGGACACTGTAAAAGAGGTATGGCAATATCGGTGGGTGGCTGGATTGTTTGTGTAGGGAAATGTCAAACAATGTCCTCTATTTTTGGCAGAAGCCTACCAGAAAGGTGAAGACTGACAGTGGAACATCAAAGGTGGCACCAGCAAAGAAACCAAAGGCTAAGAAGACTGCGGAGAATGAAGGTGGGGATGAAGAGTCTCATTCCACTAAAGCAAAGGCTAAAAAGACTACAGCAAAAGGGGAAGATTCCCATCCTGCTAAATCAAAGGCTAGAAAGACCGCAGAGAAGGAAGGTGGGGATGAAGACTCCCAGCCCACTAAGGCAAAGGTTAAAAAGACTTCAGAGGAAGACACTCATCCCACTAAGGCAAAGGTTAATAAGACTACAAAGAAGGAAGGTGTGGAGAAAGACCCTCAGCCCACTAAAGCAAAGGCAAAGACTTTGAAAACTGCAAAGAGTGTGCCAAAGACCAAGGCCATTAAAGCTGAAGATGCTGCAAAAGCTGCAGGGAAACGTGGGAAGAAAGCGGAATAGGTTTTGTTAATAGTGTTTTTAACGGTTTCAATAAAATGTGTTTTGGAAACATGGTTGCACATTTAATGGACAACATATCTCAAATGACAGAGAATGCCTGTTCAGCTCCAAAACCAACTTTCCTTCAATGCCTAGGGTGTAACTTGTGAAGAGCCCCCTACATATAAACTCCATACCAATGATGGTGTGGTCAGCACCTCTTGGCTCCCAGCTGGGCTGTGTAGAAACACCAGATTTGTTGTAATTACTGCACATGTGTATAGCATAGGCAGCAAAGTGGCTCTTGAGTTAGGTTAAAGTGCAGTACCTCACCAAAGTAAAAGAAATAGACAACCTAATGACTTGCTAATTCAGGGATGCTATTGTGGTACATGACCGCCCTGACCCTTTTGTGCTGTGTCTAACTGTAAAATTGAACAGTGCCTTTCACATGCACCACTAAAATTCTACATTTAAGGCACTGTCCTCTGCCTTTAATTCTACATTTAAGGCACTGTCCTCTGCCTTTAATTCAGGAAGGCTGATTGCGTTTATTCAAAAGAACTGAATGACACGGTCTTATACCATGCCATCATGAGGGCATAAGTTCATGTAAAATGGAAACATTGACATGGAACTGTAGTTTCACTTCAGCTCAAACCCCGCCAGCAAAAACACCCAAGCTGCTAACACATTGTGCTGTTAACATTCATGAAGTTGGTGATTGACAATTTTGCAAAATAGACATGAGAATACCTGAACCACTTTTAAAACCATCTTTATTTTTCAAAAAATAAAAATAAAGCATGAGTTACTATTTCATTTTCACTAATGGAAACAGTACGGAAGCACTGAGTCTCTGAGCATATGTACTGCTCTTCAAGTATGTTCATTAAGTTAATAGTTCCTAGGATTGTAATTCATCTCCAGTGCCCTTACCATCAAGATATGGAACGTACTGATTCGCCCAAAGGGGCTGGGGTAATGTGTTCAACCCAAATTATCTCCATTTCAATATCTTTGTTGTATCAGAACCAGTGATGACGACTCCCAGTCGAGAAGATTGTTACAAACTCCAGTACCAACTGTTGCAGTGATGAACACGTTTAATTCCACAATAAAGTCTAGTAGTTGATCTGCCGGCACATCATAATTCAGTGTAGAGAAGAGCTGAGGAAACTTTAAAATATTGAGTTAACCTAAATGTTTGAAGAAATTAACTGGCAAGGAAGAATAATTTACAGTACAGTAATAGACACATGAGAAAATAATAAATCAATATAACGTCACCTCAATACGTTTAAAACTCAACGCTGAGAAAGAGAGAACCATCCATCAAGTGTAATAAGATTAGCAGTGATATTAAAACAATACAACCTTTAAAACAATAAAACTTCATAGTACACGTTTTCCCGCGAGGAAAACATCTTTCACATGTAAACAAATTCAATAAGAAGAGAGAAATCAAGTGTGCGGTTCTCTCAGCCACTCCTTCATCTAAGCACTATGTTGTGCTCACGCAACCATTGCACCAAAGACAATGCCCCAGCTCCGCTCCTGCCTCACAGTCGCCCCCTTTCACACACACATCTGACTGATCCCATTCAGTCCCAGTGTGTTCCAGGAGGTGGTGCTGCAGGATAAGAGAGGGCCCGAGATCCGACCCTGCGTGGGTCAGCCCCCCTCCCCTTCCCGTGGCTCGTGTCCGTCCCAGGTCATCTGGGCTGCAGCAGGAAGCGGTCCAGGCACTGGGAGAAGGCCTCCCAGTGCCTCCAGAGGAAGGCCAGTAGGACGACCAGCAGCAGCGTGGAGAGGCCGCGGCCGCGCGTCTTCATCAGCGGCACCACGCAGTTGGCCAGGGTGGAGACGAACACCAGCAGGACGGCCATGACGGCCAGCAGCACGTTGATCAGCTTGCCCAGCAGGGTGCGGGCCGTGGCGTTCTCCAGCCCCTCCAGCTGCACAACCTGCTGCTGCTGCTGCTGCAGCTCCATCTTGGAGATGCGAGTCTGACAGGCCTCCAGTGCCTCCTGCAGGACGAGGAGGGAAGTGTCACAGTACACCGACACACAGCATGTGAGCAGCGGCGGGCGGAACGTACCTGGATATCCCGCGCCCGCTCGTACGACTGGTAGGCGATCTTCTCCTCCATGCTGGCTAGCTCTTGCTTCAGGTTCATGATTTCGTTCTGGTGCAGTTCGGTAAGGTCGTTGAGCTGCTCCTCTATACGCTCACACCTGCACAACACACACACACACACGTGATGGTACACCACACCTAGTAAAAGCATATGCCCCCCCATTTACTACTGTATAATCCTATGCTACCTGAACTTCTCCTCCTGCAGCGCTTCCATGATCATTGTGTAGTCCCTCTGGTAGAGAGCTTTGAGGTTGTCCAAGGCCTCCTCCAGGCGACCCTGGCTCTCCCGGAGCTCCTGGACCTCGTGAAGCAGCGCGTCGAAGCCCAGCGTCTGGCCGTGCTCAAGCGTATTGCCCCTGGAGCTGGGCGGTCCCCCGGGGGCTCCCGTGGTGCTGTTGGCCCCCGCGGAACCGGACGTGGCGCTGGAGCAGTCGTCCTCGCTGCCGTACTTGGGACTGGATTGCAGCGGGCCTCCCCCGAGGGTCCTGGTGGCCCCCCCCCCTGGGCCTGCGCCCTCGTCCCCCTGGACCTCGTCCAGGGAGTCTTTGAGGGCCGCAATGTTGTCGGCGCTGCCGAACTTGTTGCGG
Source organism: Amblyopsis hoosieri (assembly GCA_027564755.1). Taxonomy (NCBI): domain Eukaryota; kingdom Metazoa; phylum Chordata; class Actinopteri; order Percopsiformes; family Amblyopsidae; genus Amblyopsis; species Amblyopsis hoosieri. Next base: position 12,020 of record JAODUE010060398.1, on the reverse strand, counting down.
ATCAGGGAGGCAATTTCCCTGGGTTTGGACACCACTGCACCAGCGGCAGAATGAGTGGCATGAGAGAAGCTAGAAAGACCACCTGTCACCTGTAGGGGGCAGAGTTCAGTCAATCCTCAGGCCGACTAATCTGGCTATAGCAAAGGGGAATTCATTACGGTGCGGTAAGTGATGCTGGATCACAACAAGAACACCTCTCCCTTCAATGCCATAGGCTGCTCCCTCAGAAGCTCCGCCCCACACATTAGACACATTGCCATGGCTGAGGTATTGTTGTGAGGTGCGGTCTGCACCACTTTCTTTATGTTCCCATTCACAGAGACATGTCAATATGGTGGTCTTACATAGATTATATAATCTTGGTTACAATATTTATGGGTTATTATCCAAGTATGGTTTAAGTGTAACTTTTAAGATTTTAAACATCTGGTAATGCAGATACAGCGTTATTACACAACCTTTAATGTTGCTGAGGTTGTGCAGTGCAACCCACCTTGGCGCCAACATCTTTGAGTCCCTGGTGCATGTCTCGGAAAACGTCTTTGGGCTGCCGGGGGATTCCGTTGTGCTCCACTTCGCGAAGCTTCCTGTGATAGTGCTCCAGCTTCCTCTGCAAATGGTGGATGGTCTGTGCAGACTTCTGGTTCTTCTTCTCGAACACCTGCTTGATGCGCGCGCTCTGCTGTTTGTCCGCATTGTTGGCCAGCTTCAGGTACTCGGCCACGTTGTCGTCGCGGGCCGTCTGCTCGATCTTGATCTGCTCGGTGAGCTTGAGGATCTTCTGCTGTAACTGGGAGATGGCCTGCTTGGTACGCTGGGGGTCTGGGGTGCTATCGACCATATCCACCCCGTACCCCTCTGCACCGCTGGACAAAGCGTTGGGTGACACAGCCGGGCCAGAGCCTTCATTACGATCCAGCTGGAAAAATGGGAAAAGAGCTTGACTTTAGGAAGAGGGTCGATGTTTTACAAAGCAGAAATATCACTAGGCCTGTCACGATAACAGTTATTTTGTTGGTCGATATATTGTCCCAGAAATAATCATGATAAACGATATTATTGTCATTTTAAAGGGAGACAAGAAAAGACAAGGGTGGAATGGCTGAACAAATACTGTAATCCAGTGTAAAGGAGTTGACAAGGGAACCAGGGAGATAGGTAGTTTAACTGAAACACAGAACCTTCTAATACATAGTAACCTACTACTGTCACTACAAAACATTGCGCCATCAAAACAAGCATCCAACACACTTGTCTTATAGCATGCATGACATAACTGTCACAGTATAGGCTGGCTGTGAATTACGTTCTGATAAGGAGCAGAAACTTCATGGTATTTTAGAATGAAAGTGACACAGTTAATATGTTTGGGAGATCGTTACAGTATGTGGGTAAGTAGCGTGCCTTGTAAAGCCAACCCAAAAATGTTAACATTAATTAAGAAAACAGTTAAATGTTAGCTAATCATATCAGGTTTGCAGTGATACATTTACATGTTTACTTATGTAAAGCGGTAGAAACTTGAACTGGTACAGTAGCAGAATGATATAGAGGTGCGTTCATAATTGTCGAACGTTCATATTGAATATGTTTGCTTTGAACTTGAATTTTTAATGGTTTCTGTAAACATTCCAAAAATATTAGATTTGAACTGTCACCCTTCCTCCAGCGTAAATGTGTGTTCGCCAAGAATTACCTCCTAAACTGTTGGACAATTCTGAACACACCTTGTCTACACTATTGTCATGCGACATTAATTATTTGTTGTGATTGGTTAAACCAAGTTCTCTGCTTGGCTAAGTAGGCTATTAAACAAACCTTGAAGCGAATAAAACAAATTCAGTATTTTTGCATTCATTCTTCTAAACGCAGTTGGCTGAAATTATGCTGTCGTGGGAATAACCCCTATCACCAGTAGCACTGTTTGCCTTTGCTCTCTATGCATGTGTGTGTGTGTGTGTGTGTGTGTGTGTGTGTGTGTGTGTGTGTGTGCGCGCGCGCACATGCACGCGTGTGTGTGGCGCTGCCTTCGATCAGTCAGACAAGCACAAGTGCAGCGCAACACGGCTTTATTGTCTTATGTCAGCAACACGCGTGTAAATACAGTATTATCGAGGTCTGAAAAATGATCGAGGTTAAGACCATATATTGCGTGATAAGTCGATATAATTATTATCGTGGCAGGCCCAAATATCACTTTGTTTGTAGCATTAAAATTAATTATTTGGCAGTTACATAGATGAGTCAGCATTTTATTCATTTTTTTTCCTTCCAGTTCTGTGAAGCACTGTATTAACAATATTTGTGCCAGAATCATAAATTGACCCATTTCAGTTTTTGTATTTTGGGTTCACTGGACATTAGAGCAATCTCTTTGGCCGATCATTTTGAATCATTGTGTGAAACAAGGTATTTCACTCACGTTGAGCTTGTTAAAGCCTGCAGTCCTTCTCTGACATGTTGTACATTCAGAGATGGCAAAAGCTAAATTTAGAAAGGCTTACAGCACATATGGTGACCAGCCACTCACAGGCAATCTCTGACCTTCCCAGACAGACAGCTCATACTGGGGATTCATCCTTTCATTAAGACATATCCCAGCCATTAATACCCTCTTATTTCCCCAAATGCAGACTGACCTGACATTTACACTGACATGTAATTTTGTATATTAAGCCTATGGTGTAATGTAATGCGATATGGCTGTTACCAAATACTGCATAGTGATGATTAGAAACAGACAATGTCTCAGAGAACTGTGACATCATCCTTGATAATGTCGTGTTTTCCCTAGTCATAACTAAATGGTCACAAGACATACAAACTGCATACGGTGTGGAATAAAATGAAAGTGTCTTCTAGTGTGGTGCCTTTGCCCCAACATAAGGTTTAAACAGCTCACGGGTTACACTGCTGCGTGTGTGGGTGCTAGCACGCCGCCACTCACTTTGTCTGGCTCCTCGGTGGAGTGGTAGCCCGAGGTCAGCAGTATGTCTGCCAGGGCGGGGCTGCTGGGCGTGTCCGTGGTGGAGGAGGAGCGGGGCCGCCCCGTCTGCAGCAGGGCCTCCTGGGTGCTCCGCCGGTGGATCTGCGGGCTGCCTTTCTGGGGGGCGTCCCCCCCCGCCGCCGCCGGCCCCCCCGCCTTGCTGCGCCGGCTCTGCAGGCTGCTCCCGCGCTTCATCGTCGGGGGGGCGCCGCCTCGGATCTGCTGCAGCACGCGGCTCAGAGCTGCGGGGGGGGCGGAGGCAGCGTTGTCAGAGTCCAGAGAGGCGGGGCCGTCCCCCGCCTCTGGCCCGGCCTCGTCCGGGGGCTCGGGGGCGGGGCCGGAGTCGCACGGAGACACGGAGGAGCGCCGGCGCTGCGGCTGGAACAAGTGCTTGAGGCCGTGGCCCAGTGCCCCCATGTTCTCCAGGGCATTGTGGGTGATTTTGGACAGGCCGTGCTCCGACTCAGACGCCCGCCGGCCGAGCTCCGGCTCACCTCCACCTCCGCCGTCCGGCTCCTCTGGACTCTGCTCGCTACCACCGTGATCCATCAGGGCCCTCCAGGGTCACAGTGGGCCTCTACCTGGGGGTGCGGGGGACCAGCTACGCCCCCCCCCCACTACACCCCCTCTGACAGGCCGGCCCGAGGCAGCGAAGCAGGAGGAACAGTGCTCAGTTGGACCTTTGGAGCGTACATGAATCTGTGGCGCGCCTCAATGTCATGCTCATCTACCGCAGAAGTAACATAACAATGATTACTGGCATGCAGCAGTAGGTGATGAGCATAATACACAAGCAGCACTACACAACAGAAAAACGCTGGGGTTGACACAGAGACATTCATTCACGTTCATTCAGCTCCTTTTAATGATGGAGCACATGTTGCTTCAAGCTCTTTCCAATAATGCTTGTAAGAATTTATGCATTTTCTCATCACTCATTTAGTTTCAAGAGCAGGGAAGATGTCTGACAGCAACAACCCACCGGTGCAAGAGCATCATTTATACAAATTAAACAAGCATTTGTGAACAATTTCTGAAATGCCGTATTTAAAAATGTACACATTTTCAAACATTATACTATAATAAATCGTGTTTCATTATTCCCATGCAGACATTTAACACCCACTTCTGCTTTGATAGCTGCCATTAAACATTATTAATACATTTCAGAAACTATTCCTTTAATGCTTAAAAAAAAAAAAAAAAAAAAAAAAAAGGAACACAAAGGTGAGAGCAGAAAAACAGAAAAACTACAAATTGTGTGGAAAAAATTAAAGCCAATGAAATTCAAACTGGGATGTTATTAATGTTCTCAAATTCTCATCTGACCGAGGGCCCCAAAGATCCAACGAAGTTCTTCTTCCATTGCGTTGGGCTTAGTTAAAACTAGGTTAGATATAGTGCTTGACTTTGGATCTCACATGACAGCTTATATAAAAGGCGTCTGCTTTACCAATGTACAGTGTGAGACAGTAAATGACAAAGAGAGAACTAGAGAGAGAACTAGAGAGAGAGAGAGAGAGAGAGAGAGAGAGAGAATAACAACTTACCATCAGCCCAGCCTCTCCTCTTCTGGCTCACAACTCAGGACACACTGGAAAAAAAATACAAAAAACAAATCGTATTACAACTAGATAGACTCAATATCTACCATATACATAGGAGCTAATCTAGGGTCCGTTATAAGTCCGGCTAGCGTTATACACATTTCAAGACAACAACTCAATTGGGTCAAAAGCTGTACTGTAGTAATCAGATACTTCCAAGCACTGCTAACCTACACCTGATAAGAGAAAAAAAGGACGCAGATCCACCAACCATACAGTTACTAACCTAATTGACTGCTATGGTTTCTATTCCATTCTTTAAACCAGAAGAGACAGAAGTCTCAAGAAGACTCAAAACAATGCATTAAATAGAGCAATAGCCTAATCCGTTCCAACAGCAAAACCCTCAATCACCCCACAAAGAGTAAACAATTGTCTGCCATGGTAATTCTCTATGACTTTCAGCCACCTATGAGGGCATCTAGTGTTTTAGTCTTCATCTCAGACGAAAACAAATGCTTCTTGGGCCACACAAACACACACTAACATTCATGCAGGCCAGCCAGCTATGAAAACAAAGAACAGAGGAGCTCGGATTAGTAGGAGTGTTATGTCATTCTAAGCACAGGAAGCCATTACCCCACTAGCCAAAAGTGTTGGTCGCTGCTATATGTAATATCGTATATAACGTCTTGAACTTCATCTAGACAGCACTGCTTTTTAAATTAATGGACACTGCATTACCAAGCACCCATACATAAAACGGAGCAAAATCAATAGGTCAGCTAAAGGGTTTTCTCCAGAAGGAAGGTCCCTTCACCAACTCACTTCTACACTGTGTTTCTCAAATATAATGCAGAAAAGTAAGATTCTGAGAGGATGCTATCCCTATGGTAGGCCTATAAGCAAGGCAGAGTCTGGCTGTGTTAACCTCCAGTTCCTATTATACAGTATCTGTTTAAACAACTACGGCAATGTTCAGTCCAGTTCAGTATTTACCGACCAGAGTGCATTTTGCACATATTAAAAGGAGGAGTAAGGAATTCTGGAAAAACATTATTGATATTTGAAGTTGATCAAAAGAAAAACACCTCTCCCTTCAATGCCATAGGATGTTCCTGCAGAAGCTCCGCCCCCCACATTCTAGGGCTGCCCGATTCTGTATAAAATGAGAATCACAATGTTCTTGCTCAGAATTGAGATCACTCTTATGATTCTATTCCCCTCCCTCAATATACAGTGTTGCACTAATTTATATGATGCAGAAAGTATCAAAGCACGATGGTATCTGACAATACTGGCACATCAACTTTGGACAGCAGAAAGTTCTCCAGTTTTTCACTTATATGCAACAGCTTCATGAATCTGACACCAGAAAAACACTCTTGAAAACACTTATCTTAGCTAGCTAGTTTGGGGGGATGGGCTCATAAAAACGTGGCATATTTATATAGTGAATGTAAAGATGGTGGGAGTGCATTGGGGACATTTGTGCCACTGTCTTGTAGAGCACAGTGCTGGTGCATGTGTGTGTGTGTTCTAGCGTTTGCATGTTAATCTAAATTAAGTGATGGAATTCGAGATGTAAGCTTGACGCCTCCCTCATCTAAATCAAGAAATAACTTACCCGGAGTACATACTGTGGTTCGAGTCCACGAGAAGCCAACATAATCAGAAATCATTGAAAGATAAAACAGAAGCGCAACAACATATTCAGGGCCTACCGGTATTTATATTCGGCTGAATCATCTCGTTTCGAGAGACAGGATTGGAAAACAGCACCTGATCAGCAGCTGATCTACTGTACCTTAAAACGGAACCCAACTGATCATAAAGACAGTAGAGTCCTACTTACTGTATAATTGCCTACCTTACAATAGCGTTTGAATAAATACTGTGTAAACGGCAACAAAATATGAATGATGTTAAAAGGAGATTGCTTTACTTTTACGCCATGCAACTCCTCTTTCACTCTGCCGGTGACTGGCTCATGCTCGCTCTCTCTCACTACTGTGAATATTTAACTTTTCTTTTACGCCACGTGGTGTTACGTCGTTATTTGTTGAGGGAAAAAGTACGAGCGCTTGTTTGACGTAGCTGATGAAAATATGGCAGAATCGTTCTGATGTAGAAATGACATCACATACAGGTATGAATTGAGATTGCGATATTATTACGATTAATCGTGCAGCCCTACCACATTGGACACTCATTGCTAAGGCTAGAATGCGGTTGTCCGGTACGTTCTGCACCACTTTGTTTGTGTTCCCATTACAAAGCCAGGGCTGTTTAGACGCTAGATACTTCTTTTGAGTAGCAAGCGAATAGATATATAAATATTTGCTGAATTAGACAAAAGGTGTATCTTACAATCTCTGACTACACCATTAATAAGGAACAGGTATGGGATAGATATTTTGCTCAAGAATGTTTGCGTTGAGTATGTAAGGGATTGAACCATCAACCTTTTGACTAGGAGCCGACCACCTATTTAGTACTAACAATACTCCTAACTGCCCAAACGTAATACTACTAGCATACAATGTTCTAGATTTCCTCTAGACCTAGAACAAAGTGAACAAGGTAAAAGTGGGTCAGCTAACATTTGCCTATCTCTTTCTTCACAGACTGAGTATGCTGGGTTCCAAGGTCACACCAGCTAGAATGTGACTTTAAATGAAAGTATGTATAGAAGCATTTAGGTTTCTGCTATGCAGACACACCATATAACATAGTCTTATTGTGGTTGATTTTAGAACATTCAGAACCTAATGTTCTAGGGAAAAAGGTGTGTGCAGAAGTGTATACTTTATAATTATGATGGAAAGCTAACTAAGCTAATTATCTGGCTGAAAGAAAGCATACATTTGGTTGTGATCATAAGCAGTTGATTTGTGAGCACTTTGAGGATAAGGAAAGCTTTAACATCCCAAGGGGATTTCCAACATCACTTCTGCTGGATAAGGTTTCCAAAAAAAAAAAAAAAAAAAAAAAAAATCTACTGGGGTATGTTTCAGATTGTTCAGCGTTTTCCATGGACATTTCGAAAAATCACATGCTGCAAAAATAAAAAAATAAATAGAAAACGCTGTGAGCTGAGGTTGTGTCTTTCAGTATAGGGAGTATTGGAACTGACAAACTACCACCCATTTCGTAATCAATGGGGTTTGTGTTGTGCACTATGCTACTTTTATTTCTCTTGACATCTGGTTGATAAAATAAAAAACACTTAGAACCTGTTAATTACATAGTCTATATGCTACATTGCCTTCCTGCCACTTCCAATATCCTAATAATTAAAAGTGATCATGAAAACCAAATAAATGTGCACACCATCTATTCCTTCCACAAAACTCAGGCAAATCCCTGTAGTGGAAAATGTAGTTTAATCTGCAAGATGTTCCTTAATTACTGATGTGGTGTTAATTAGGTTGCGGGCACAGCCCTTAGTAAAACACTTCTAATTTAGAAGCTGGTGTTTAAAGCTGCACCAAACTGATTTTGAGTAAAACAGCAATTTAAAAATACTAATTAATTATGGATTGATGTGCCTTACCAAATCTTCAAGACATGTTTATAAATCAACTAATTCAAATGTATGCATTGTATCATGACAGATAATATACACATATAGTATGCAATAAAAACGTCAGATCATTCCAAACCTGGTTCCTGTAAAAAAAAAACTAATGTTAAACATAAGACTATGTTGAAGAGCTATTGGTAGCCCATACGGCCTTGACCTGAAGAGTAGGGATAACAGCATGAATAAGAGGAACAGAATTAGCTGCTTGCAGCAATGCTTTGATCATTTTGTAGTTACCGTTGGACAAGATAACATCTGAAGCTAAGATCGTGCTGCACAAGCAGTGAGTTTATCACATTAAAAAAGATGCTGTTATTTCATTGTGGCATATTTATAAAAGCAATCATTACATTACCTACCATATGGGTAATGTAGATGTTATTGCGTAAATATACTGCCTTTATTATTACACTAAGAGCATACAGATTACATACAGAGTATACTGTTAACTGTGAAACATAGGCCTAAACATTAAAGATGTATAAATTGGGCTTCAAAATCTGATGTGTAGTTATGTAATTGCGCATAGTCAATGTCTTACTTGTCAATCTTGTTATTTTATGCATACACTGCTGTACTCGCCTAGTTTACATCAGCAAACAATCTAACGGCGTTCTCCCTTTTCGTTAGTTTCATGACATACCTGTACGGTCAATTGTTTCCACCAGATAATCTCTGCTCATAAATAGTTAATGCGAAAAACATGCATGACTAAAAGGCTGATGACCAACATTTAAATCAATGGACATATAGCTGAATACTACCTTCCAGTGATCGTTTTAAGTCTTCAAATGTCAATTTGCCCATAATTTACATTTACCACACGCCATATATGCCAGACATTGTCTGACTGACCACTGGAATCACAAATGTCAAGCGGCAACATTTACCCCAAACATTACACAACCATCTGCTTACGTGATACACAAGATCTTAAATTGTAACGTTTGTCAGAAAGAAAACAGTCACCTTGATCTTTCCTATGGTCTTCCTTAACGATTATTCAAATCAGTAGCCTACTGTAACTGTACCGGTGAGTGAAAGGAATATGACCTCAAGCTATCTACTAGGTACCGTAGACTCCACTGTACGTAATGCTGTGCAGTGGGTGGTGTAATCTCGGCCTACTGTACCTGTGTTTAAGGTTGAAAAGGACGTTCAGGACAAAAAGTGGATGTAGAATAGGTCTACCGGTATTGCCACCATATCATGGCACAATTAGCCAAACATACACACCGCCATGATCGCCCACCTAGGCTGCCCTGGGTTGCAAAACACGCGCTTACTCGATGTATTGCTATACAGCTTGTCAGTTAGCTGGCTAGCTAGGTTGCTTGATAAAAAAAAAAAAAAAAGAAAAGAAAAGCAGCACTCCACGGTTAGCCAGCACCAGTCAAAACGGCGCTCTGGCCTCGACGACAGAGATCAACTAAGTTAATCAAGAATTTACTTAAACCGCATTTAAAAGTCTACAGTTGGACAGTTTTCATTGAGAAAGTACTTCACAAAAGTAATATATTACAGGCTTCAACTTACATGGGCGCTGAGAGGATTGTGTTGATGACCGTTCATTTCTCCCAATGGAACACGCCCCGCGATGACGTCGAATAGCGTGCTATGTGCAAAGTCAGTAGGCTACATAAGCGAAGTGAGTAATTACACCATAGGCCTACTTAACCATTGACAGGTAGCGTATATGCCCGCTACCGTTGAGCTCTTTAAAACAATAGCATAAAAGCCTTAAATTAAAACAAGTCGTAGTTTATACATTTTATTTTCTGCTCTATAACATTACATTTTAAGTTGTGGGTAAGGATCAAATTCAGAATTGTAAACATTCAGTTGGTTAGATAAATCAGAGGAAAGAGGTTCAGTTGTACCGAATGGAACAGGAAAGAAAGGGACCTGTGCTTGCTGAGGAACATAATACATATAAGGGTAGGGGTAATGAAATGGTCCTTTGTCAGATTGCAGTGTTGTAGCTGTGGTTGGTGGGGGTTTGAATGTAGCTGTTGGAGCAGCAACATTAAAGTTTACAGGTACGTTCTGACTTTGAAAATACTGGGGAGGCGGTTGGAGAACAGGGACCTGGTACATCTGAGGGTACACAGGATATGGTTGGGGCCCTTGGATTTCAGGGTCAACAGTAGGAATGGAATGGAAGGCATAAGGAGGGAACATGGGAAACTGCATCTCTTGGGGCAACAGATACTGTACATCCTCATTTTCCGTGGCCTTATCAAGGGTGGTAGGGGGACGTGGTGTTGGATGTTGAAATCCATGTACCATAGGGTATTCTGGGTAAAATAGAAACGATGGCACCTGAGGTAAGTTGAAGTTCACAGGTGGTGAGTCAGTATTCTTGGTGGAGGAGGTGGCTTGAGGTTGTGTTGGATATTGATATCCAGGTAGCATAGGGTATTCTGGGGGAAACTGTGGCATAGGAGGTAATTCATGGTTCTGCAGCAAAGACAGATAGTGCTGTAAATTCGGGACCTGCGGGTACTGACTAGGGTACTTGTCAGTGTGCAGTTGTCTTTCAAAGATGGGGTACTGAGGTATCAGCTGTGCATCTGGGTTCCAAACAGGAGGTGGTGTCTGAGGATTAGGCCCAGGAATCACAGGGTATTGTGGTACCAATGGGAACTGGGAATACAGAGGATACTGGGGGTATTGTGGCAACCTGCCAGTGTCACTCGACAGTGTTGTCGCTGTGGTAGGCGTAGAGAGCCCTGTTGGACATGTGACTACAATTTCCCCCTCATCCAATAGAAGAGAGAGTAAATACTCATCATCCTGAAAGAAAAAAAAAAAAATCAATTAACAGAGCAGGAGATTATACATTTCCACCACTGACTACAAGATGGCATACCATACCTTCATTTCTATACATGACCCCTTGCTGTAAGGTGCAGAGATCTTCAGTCCTCCTGAGATATCGTCAACAGCAAACCCACAGGCACGACACACTGACGTAAGGGGCTTCCACCTGCCAGACTCTACAAATCGAATTAAAAGCATAAATTAAAGACAAGTTCACTAATTAGAACGGAAAACCATAGAACACACCCTTCACTTTGACGTCACGTGCTGCAACGCCAGCAATCTTCAGCACCATTCCAGATGTGAAGCAGGAAACTGAAGGTGGGGTTGGTGCAACGGGACATGACATTGTTATTGGTGCCCCCCATAAGTGTAGCGGCAGAACATACTTTCCGCTCTGAAAGCATAGGAGGAAAGTAATTGATGTGGAGTGACAGCTAACGTCCACACAGGGCAGAGGCTTAATATTTAATAATTGAAAATATAAACAGGCCAGAGAGGGCTAGCTACTACTTTAATAAAACTATTTGATGAACACGTTACGCATCACAGAGTCTTTAAAGATAAATATGAGTTAAACATAGTTGGTGTACATTCTGCTTAACAAAAGGAGATAATTTCACCTGTTGAGTGACACGACACCCCTGGTATGGTGCTACAAACATCACATCTCTCCGGGATCTCCTAACAGAGTAACCACAATGGGAAGGCATCTGAGAAAAGGGAATAGATGGCCCCTCACCTTTGTAGCATGAGGGGGAACACTTAAATTACCCAGTTAAGTGCTAGCAGATAATACATAGCTCTTTGTAAAACCTACCACTGTCCACCATAAAATAGGGAGCTCTGCCCCGTTTGACCTTTAGAGTCATTGAGTTATGACTACATTGGACTGATGGAGACAGGCGCTTGATTTTTGCATCCAAATTGTACAGTGCTGTAAACAACAACAACATAACAAAACAACATGGCTTATTCATATTGTAGAAAATTGTGTGTTATATTTTAGATATATATATTAGATCTTATTGCTTAAAAGTGAACACACTGGAAGAGTAGTGGAAAGTTATAGAAAGAA
>JAODUE010060387.1:5029-16748 GCA_027564755.1 Amblyopsis hoosieri | reverse complement strand
ACAACAACCATAGTCGCATCCACGACAACCGCAGCTGCTTCCACGACAACCTCAGTTGCTCCACCGACAACCACAGCTGATCCCACGACAACCACAGCTGATCCCACGACAACCACAGCCGCTCCCACGACAACCACAGTCGATCCCACGACAACCACAGCTGCTCCCCCGACAACCACAGCTGCTCCCCCAACAACCACAGCTGCTCCCCCAACAACCACAGCTGCTCCCCCAACAACCACAGCTGCTCCCACAACAACCACAGCTGCTCCCATGACAACTACAGCCGCTCCCACGACAACCACACCTGAGTCTACCACAAGCACAGATTCTCCCATGACAACCACAGCTGATCCTACGACAATCACGGCTTCTTCAACAACAATCACGGCCTATGAAGCGACAACCACATCCGCCCTTACAACAACCATAGTCGCATCCACGACAACTGCAGCTGCTTCCACGACAACCTCAGGTGCTCCACCGACAACCACATCTGCTGCAATGACAACCACAGCCGCTCCCACGACAACCACAGCCGCTCCCACGACAACCACAGCTGCTCCCATAACAACCGCAGCTGCTTCCACGATAACCTTAGCTGCTCCCACGACAACTACAGATGCTCCCACGACAAACACAGCCGCTCCCACGACAACCACAGCCGCTCACACGACAACCACAGCTGCTCCCATAACAACCACAGCCGCTCCCACGACAACCACAGCCGCTGCCACGACAACCACAGCCACTCCAACGACAACCGCTCTGACAACAACCACAGCCGCTGCAACGACAACCACAGCTGCTCCCATGACAACTACAGCCGCTCCGACGACAACCACACCTGCTTTCACAACAAGCACAATTTCTCATATGACAACCACAGCTGCTTTCAATACAAGTACAGATTCTACTACGACAACCACAGCCACTCTTACGACAACCACAGCCGCCATTACGACAAACTTAGTCGCTTCCACAACAAACACTGCTGCTGCAACGACAACTACAGATGCTCCCACAACAACGACAGCTACTCCCACGACAACTACAGCCGCTGCAACGTCAACCACAGCCACTCACAAATCAACCACAGCCGTTTACACGTCAATTACAGCCACTCCCACGACAACCACAGCTGCTGCAATGACTACAATTGCTTCCCCGACAACCACAGCTGCTCCTACGACAACCACCGCCGCTCCCACGACAATCACACCTGCATCCACCACAAGCAAAGATTCGCCCACGACAACCACAGCTGCTTCCACGACAACCACAGCTGCTCCCACGACAACCACAGCTGCTTCCACGTCAACCGCAGCTGCTCCCACGACAACCACAGCCGCTCCCTTGACAACCACAGCTGCTTCTATTACAACTACATCTGCTCCCATGACAACCACACCTGCTTCCACCACAAGCACAGATTCTCCCACGACAACCACAGCCGCTCCCACGACAACTACAGCTGCTCCCACGACAACCACAGCCGTTTCCACAACAACCACAGCCGCCCCCACGACAACCACAGCTGCTCCCTGGACAACCACAGCTGCTCCCATGACAACTACATCTGCTCCCATGACAACCACACCTGCTTTCACCACAAGCACAGATTCTCCCCCGACAACCACAGCTGCTCTCACGACAACTACAGCCACCCCCACGAGAACCATAATCGCTTCCACGACAACCACAGCCGCTCCCATGTCAAATACAGCCGCTCCCACAACCACAGCCGCTTCCACGACAACCACAGCCGCTCCCATGTCAAATACAGCCGCTCCCACAACCGCAGCTGCTTCCACGACGTCAGCTGCTGCAACGACAACCACAGCTGCTGCAACGACAACCACAGCTGCTCCCACAACAACCACAGCCGCTCCTATGACAACCACAGCTGCTGCAACGGCAACCACAGCTGCTTCCACGATAAACACAGCCACTCCAACAACAATTACAGCTGCTCTCACGTCAACTACAGCTGCTCTCACGACAACCACAACTGCTGCAACGACAACCACTGCCGCTTCCACGACAACCGCAGCTGCTTCTTCGACAACCTCAGTTGCTCCCCCAACAACCACAGCCGTTGCAACGACAACCACAGCTGCTGCAATGACAACTACAGCCGCTCTTATGACAACCACAGCTACTCCCACAACAACTGCAGCTGCTCCCACAACAACTGCAGCTGCTCCCATAACAACCACAGCTGCTCCCACGACAACCACAGCTGCTCCCACGACAACCACAGCTGCTCCTATAACCATAGCTGCTTCTACAACAACCACAGCTGCTCCCACAACAACCACAGCAGCTTCCATTACAACCATAGCTGTTGCAACGACAACTACAGCTGTTCCCACAATAAACACAGCTGCTCCCACGACAATGACAGCCACTCCCAAGACAACCACAGCCGCTTCCATAACAACCACAGCTGCTCCCACGATAAACACAGCTGCTGCAACGACAACTACAGCTGCTCCCTGGACAACCACAGCTGCTCCCATGACAACTACATCTGCTCCCATGACAACCACACCTGCTTTCACCACAAGCACAGATTCTCCCCCGACAACCACAGCTGCTCCCACGACAACTACAGCCGCCCCCACGACAACCATAATCGCTTCCACGACAACCACAGCCGCTCCCTCAACCACAGCCGCTTCCATGACAACCACAGCTGCTCCCATGTCAAATACAGCCACTCCCACAACCACAGTTGCTCCCTCAACAACCAGACCTACTACCACAACGACAACTACAGCTGTTCCCAGAACAACCACAACTGCTCCCATGACAACGACAGCCACTCCCACGACAACCACAGCTGCTTCCACAACAACCACAGCCGCTGCCATGACAACCACAGCTGCTGCAACGGCAACCACAGCTGCTTCCACGACAACCTCAGTTGCTTCCACGACAACCACAGCTGCTGCAACGGCAACCACAGCTGTTTCCAAAACAACCACAGCTGCTCTTATAATAAACACAGCCACTCCCACGACAACCACAGCCACTCTTACGTCAACTACAGCTGCTCCCACGTCAACTACAGCTGCTCCCACGACAACCACAACTGCTTCAACGACAACCACAGCTCCTCCCACGACAATCACTGCAGCTTCCACGACAACCGCAGCTGCTTTTTCGACAACCTCAGTTGCTCCCCCAAAAACCACAGCCGCTCTTATGACAACCACAGCTGCTTCCACGAGAAACACAGCCGCTGCAATGTCAATCACAACTACTGCTGCTCCCACGACATCCACAGCTACTCCCACAACAACTGCAGCTGCTCCCACGACAACGACAGCCGCCCCTATGACAACCACAGCTGCTCCCACGACAACCACAGCTGCTCCTACAACAACCACAGCTGCTCCCACATCAACCACATCTGCTTCCAGGACAACCCCAGCTACTCCTACAACAACCACAGCATCTTATATTACAACCATAGCTGCTGCAACAACAGCTGTTCCCACAATAAACACAGCTGCTTCCAGGACAACCACAGCTGCTGCAATGACAGCTGTTCCCACAACAACCACAGCTGTTCCCACAATAAAGACAGCTGCTCCCACGACAACCACAGCTGCTCCCACGACAACCACAGCTGCTCCAATAACAACCACAGCCGCTTCCATAACAACTACAGCTGCTCCCACGACAACCACAGCTGCTGCAACAACTACAGCTGTTTCCACAACAAACAAATCTGTTTTCACAACAACCACAGCTGCTTCCACGACAAACACAGCTGCTCCAATAACAACCACAGCCGCTTCCACGACAACCACAGCCGCTCCAATAACAACCACAGCTGTTGCTTTGACAAACACAGCTGGTCCCTTGACAACCATAGCGGCTCCAACCACAAACATTGCAGCAGCTGCCCCAACGACAATTAACCCAGCTGCCACGGCAACCACCCCAGCTGCCACAACGACAATTAACCCAGCTGCCACGGCAACCATCCCAGCTTCTCAAACCACCACCCCTGCTGCCACGACAACCAGCACTGCTGTTCTTACAACCACCACATCTGCCATTACCACAGCTGTGACCACGGCAACCACTGCTGCTGCCTTAAAAACCACGGCTGCTGCTCCAACAGCTGCTGCCTTGACCACTGCTGATTCTACAACAACAACTTTTCTCACGACAACTAGAGCTGCGCCCACTACAACCACCCAAACTGCGAGAAACACAGCTACAACCATGACAACCACTGTCGCTTTTGCCACGACATCCACCGCAGTTCCTTCCACGACAATCACCCCAGCTGCTACAACAACCACAAAAAACACAACTACAGCTTCAAACACCTTTTCTGGTACAACACCCTCTACTGGTACAGCAGCCCCTACTGGTACAACATCCACTACTGGTACAACAGCCCCTTCTGGTACAACATCTTATATTGGTACAATAGCCTCTACTGGTACAACATCCACTACTGGTAAAACAGCATCTACTGGTAAAACAGCCCTTACTGGTACAACAGCATCTACTGGTAAAACAGCCTCTACTGGTACCACAGCCCTTACTGGTACAACACCCTCTACTGGTACAGCAGCCCCTACTGGTACAACATCCACTACTGGTACAACAGCCCCTTCTGGTACAACATCTTATATTGGTACAATAGCCTCTACTGGTACAACATCCACTACTGGTAAAACAGCATCTACTGGTAAAACAGCCCTTACTGGTACAACAGCATCTACTGGTAAAACAGCCTCTACTGGTACCACAGCCCTTACTGGTACAACAGCATCTACTGGTAAAACAACCCTTATTGGTACAACATCCTCTATTGGTACAACAGCCTCTACTGGTACAACAGCCTCTATTGGTACAACATCCTCTACTGGTACAACAACCTCTAATGGTACAACATCCACTACTGGTACAACAGCATATAACGGTACAACAACCTCTAATGGTACAACAACCTCTAATGGTAGAACATCCACTACTGGTACAACATCCTCTATTGGTACAACATCCTCTACTGGTACAACATCCACTACTGGTACAACAACCTCTATTGGTACAACATCCTCTACTGGTACAACAACCTCTAATGGTACAACATCCACTACTGGTACAACATCCACTACTGGTACAACAGCATATAATGGTACAACAACCTCTAATGGTAGAACATCCACTATTGGTACAACATCCTCTACTGGTACAACATCCACTACTGGTACAACAACCTCTATTGGTACAACATCCTCTACTGGTACAACAACCTCTAATGGTACAACATCCACTACTGGTACAACATCCACTACTGGTACAACAGCATATAATGGTACAACAACCTCTAATGGTAGAACATCCACTACTGGTACAACATCCTCTACTGGTACAACAACCTCTAATGGTACAACATCCTCTACTGGTACAACAACCTCTATTGGTACAACATCCTCTACTGGTACAACATCCTCTACTGGTACAACAGCATCTAATGGTACAACAACCTCTAATGGTACAACAGCCACTACCACTACAATGGCCCCTTGTCCTACTTATAAAGCTTCTTATGCATCTACAGACTTCTATCCGATTATAGCGGCCTATATTTCCTCTGCTTCAGCAATTAGCAAAATAAGCCTTCTGACATCAGTAACAGTTGTGGTGTTGAATGTGCTTTATTGTAGCCGTTGAAAGTGGACTTACAGCCTTTTTACTGTATACATATTTTTATAAATGATATTTCATTTTTATGTTATATTTCATTTAATTATATTTAATATATTATTGTATGTTTATATGTGTTTTATCTAAATCATGTAAAAATAAATGTATTTATCAGATTTTAATAAATAAAGCCATTATGCATTTTGTCTTATTCTGTTTATAGTATGTTGTTGTCTATGTTGTATTTTATGGCACCAGTCCAGAACAACAGGTAACACCCTTCCTAGTCATACATGTCACCTGCAGTACAATAGATGAAACATAGTTTACAACACAGCAGCAACAGTAGTCATTGTCAAAACATGGAAATGTTATCCTGGTATTGTCTTCCTAGAACCAATCAAACCATATCAAGGATAATAGTTTAGATTGATAATTGTGATACATGAATGCAATAGAACAATCTCTACAGACAATAACATATAAATAGGAATTAGTTACGTTATACATAACATATAATCATATTCAAAATTAATGACTATTCTATTTATATTATTATATTTAATAATGATATTATTATTATTATTATTATTACTATATTCTAATTTACATGTTCAATTCTAATTTGCTATGTATAATAAAAATGGTAATGTATCTATAATATTTATTTACTAGTTTGACAACTGTTATAAAGTGGAGGCCAATTCCAGAGAACTATTTATATATATTTAGTATTCCTAAGTCCGTACCGGAAGAATTCCCGGTGGGCCGCTCAACCTCGGGCCCAGAGGTTGTGAAATTGTACAATACCCAACTACAATAGTTGGCTAAAGGTTGAGCATCACGGGCAAATCCCTTCTTTCCCTCAAGCCTAATGGCCTATTCCAAAATGATAATAGACTACGCAGCCCCCCTATGCCTCAATGAGGCAACAAAGTTACAGACTCGAAAACCACTGTCAAAAAGAAAAGTAGTTTAGAACATGAAAAAGCCAAATAGATTAAATACATAAGGAGCTCTGAACCACTTCTTCTTGACCTATAACATGCAATATGGTCAGTTCACGGAGTCTGGCCCTGACTGTCCCTCGGCCCATTGGTAATATTCTAGACAGTGTTTTTCCTATCTGATCTTGATTGAGCGTCAATGGCCCTCTTTCCCAATCCTTGGGTCCCACATCAGTTTCTCTCCTCCTTCTGGGCATCGCTGCTGGGGAAGATATTTGTGAACACACTCTTCACGCCCCCACATCATGCCTTTCTTCTGTTTGCTGACAGTTCGTTCAAAGTGCTGTTACTGTTTCTATCTCTCTTTGCCTGCTCCATGCTGACTCAGCACTTTGTTACGCATAAGACTATAATATTTATACACTGTTCATGCTTAATCAATAGTGTGACACACAAATAAGCTTTTACAAGGATGTCTAAACTGTTAAGCAAAATCTTTAGTCCCAGGGTGATGACGGCCTCCCCTCCATCGCCGGGGAGAGCCGACGTCACCGAGACCAAACGTGCCACACGCTGACCTTGAGAGATAGCTGACTCCACTATAGTCTCCTGCAAAGCCCCTCAGTACAGGTTTTCTTTCTGTAACTTTCCACTAGTCTTCCAGTCTGTTCACTTTTAAGCAATAACATGGTACCCTCTTTAGCCCTTATAAGATCTAATATATATAAAATAGAATATCTAAAATGTTAAGCACCATTTCCTTAAATTTTTTTAATGCAATAAATAGCAATTTTATATTTCTAATATTTTAACATTCCATTGGATTCAAAATTACTGTTTTCTTTTCTAAAGTTGTATATGCATTGTTTCAGTTGAACGTGAGCGCATGCAGTTACCAAATAATTTGTTATAAATGATAGTTTTCCTGGCTGGCATTTATAAAGGAAATAAAATATGCTGTATATTTTTCTGAATTCTGTTTTATAATAAATAAACTTATTTAGAATAATTTTATATATATATTTTTTGTTCTTAATCATAATTTCTCCAATTAGCTGAGGCCTTCCTGGCGCCCCCTGGCGGCCCCCACTACAAACTACTGCACTAGACCAGCTAAATTAAATAAAATAAATTAAGTCCTCCATCAAAACACTAAAGACATGTGCATTAAACGTTGAAATTGTTTGTAGCCAACATTTGTCTATTTAACCCTTAAATGTAAGGCTATTTCTATTTCCTCTTTAATATATCTCCAGATCTATAGATCAAATAAAAAAATAAACATTTATAGGTGTATTATAGAGCTAAGTGAGCTAAGTACTAGCTAGTTATTTGATTTTGATGTGATGTCATAATTAAACTTATGCCTTATATGGCACACTGATTAACAAGACATTTTGAAAAGGGCACTTCATGTCAAAAAGGTCGCTGACCCCTGAGCTGAGGCCTTCCTGGCGCCCCCTGGCTGCCCCCACTACAAACTACAGCACTAGACCAACTAAATAAAATAAATGAAGTCCTCCATCAAAACACTAAAGAAGTGTATTAAATGTTGAAATTGTTTGTAGCCAACATTTGTCTATTTCACCCTTAAATGTAAGGCTATTTCTATTTCCTCTTTAATAGATCAGATCTATAGATCAAATAAAAAAAGAAACATTTATAGGTGTATTAAAGAGCTAAGTGAAATTGTACATTTATCACTGCACGTTTTACAGGGAGGCATTTGCTGGCAATTTTTACTCACCATAATGAACTATTGTCTGAAGAGAATTTCAAATATATATGTGTTGTGAAATGTGTTTGCAGCAAAATGGTCAATATGACGCACTGTATTAGAATGCACAATTGAATATAAAAGAAATGTCACTCAACCAGTTACTTGACTTAACAAAAACGAAACTGATAAGCACACTATATAGTCATGGAGTAAAGGGTTTTGAAAGTCATTTTCATTTTGACGCCATCCCATCTCCTTCATATGTTATAAATAGGCTTAACTCAGTCTTTAATAATTTGTTATTAATAATAGTTTTCCTGGCTGGCATTTATAAAGGAAATAAGATATGCTGTTTATTTTTCTGAATTCTGTTTTATAATAAATACACTTATTTAGGATAATTTTATATTTTTATAATTTTTTTGTTCTTAATCATTATTTCTCCAATTAGCTGAGGCCTTCCTGGCGCACCCTGGCGGCCCCCACTACAAACTACTGCACTAAAACAGCTAAATAAAATAAAATAAATTAAGTCCTCCATCAAAATACTAAAGACATGTGTATTAAAAGTTGAAATTGTTTGTAGCCAACATTTGTCCATTTAACCCTTAAATGTAATGCTATTTCTATTTCCTATTTAATAGATCTCCAGGTGTTTCTCGCGAACGGGCATTTACACAAATGCGCATTACTTTAAGGACAAGAGAAGCCGCTTATTCTAGCCGCAATTGGGAGGAACGTCAGTGGTTCCTTAATCTCAGCCTCTTCCGTTCATTAGCACTAAATAAGCAACTCTAATTGCTCACTCGAAGCTTCATTGACATAATTAAACTTGAGCAATTCAATCAAGGTTTTCAAATCTGTATTTGTTTCTTGTTTCTGTTGGAATTCAGGTGGTTATCCTAACACCAGTTCCTGCGTGTTCTTTGATGAGAATAAATTAGGAGACGTATCCAAGTGTCACGCCGCAGTCCCGGGGCGGGGCAGTGCCCGCCGCTCCTGCGTGCTCTCACACGCGCTCCCCCGGAGTACTGACAGCTGATCTGACACAGGTGACAATCAGGGCCTCCCACACCTGTCTCATATGTGGATGATTGCTGTCAGCGTGTCTTTAAATTGTTTGTGTTCCGTGTAACCCTTGTGGGTTATTTTGCTTTGATGCCTGTTATGTTTTGTACTTTCTGTAGATTAAACCTTTTTGTTATTCCTTACTCCCTCGTTGTGGCCTCGGTCCTTCGAATATCACACCAAGTTAATAAATCATCGTAAATAGTAGATTAGAAATACAAGTTACAGAGCTCTGGACCACTCCTTTTCCCTGACTGACAACATGCAATATCAGCAGTTTGAGAAGTCTGGTGGTTACTGTCTTTCGGCCCAGTGATAATATAATACAAGAGGTTGTGTAAGGAGGGCGTGTTGCATTCTAATTGGTGCTGGTCCCTCCGAGTTAGAGAGGGGGCTGTTGACCTTCAACTTTTGGGACGTCTCTCCTCTTTCGTTGCTGGGCAGATAGGTACATAAAGACCCACTGTTACACACTGGTACGAGAGCTTATCTGACTCCCTTGGACTTCTCTGCTCTTCCGTTCTTATGTTTTGCACAGGATTCATGCGTGTTCTTTTTCTTTAACTTTTTACTCCATTCAGGTGTTTTGACTTGTCTCTATTCTATTAACACTCAAGCTATAATGTGGCCCACCAACAAGCCCTTATAATGATATCTAAACATGTCTAAGCATAATATAGTAGCACACTCTCAAGCCTTTATATTGATATCTAAACATGTCTAAGCATAATATTCCCACATTTCTGAAATAGCAACCAGCGTGATAGTGAAGTGGGATGGTCATGGGTTGACTTTAGACATAGCTATGAGCTAAAGGAATTAGGTATATGAATAGCCTACATTTTTAAAAAATGAAAACCCTACCCTATTTTTGTAACACTGGAACATCACTTTGTTCTCCAAGTGACACATTTGCAAAAAAAAATTTTAAGTCTGTTTTTACATGAAGGTTAGTGTCGGTCAATATGACACACTGTATTAGAACGCACAACTTAATAAAAATGAAATGTCACTTAACCAGTTACATGACATCTAAACACATGTTCCAGATAACCACACCTATAGCCATGGATTAAAGGTTTTTGAAAGTCATTTTCATTTTGACACCATCCCATCTCCTTCACAATAGGCTAAACTCAGTCTTCATACTATAAAAAAAGAATAAAGAACATTACAACCAGCAACATTTTGGAAACTTGTTCAAAAGTACATTGTCACAGCTTCTTCAGTGAAGAAGGCACAGGTGAAATTCAAGGCAAACTAGTAAGTATTTCAATGATGATTATTAATAAATTCACAAATACAGAAATTATATTTCATAGTTAAAAATAACTTGTGGAGTTAGTATTTGTATTTATATCATTCTTATTACAATTATTATTATTACTATTATTATAATAGGTCGCACCTTGCATGGCAGAAATCACCCTCGGTGAATGTGAGGGATAATACTGTAAATTGCTTTGGATAAAAGCGCTAAATAAATGCTGAACATTTACCTTTTTATTTTAGATTTGAGACATTCATGTCAAATAAAATATTTCAAAAATATATCCCTGTAATTAACTAACAAAGCATATTTAAATGAAATATCCTTTATATTATTAATATTGCTTTGCATTCATTTGATCTTAGCAACATTAAGGAGTTTTCAATCAGTATGCAAATGTGTATTTTTGAATCAGAATTCTCAATGACAACAATCTGTAAATAAACAATGATCAGTCCTTTTATAAATGGTTTTTAAAATTAAATTTGTTTTAAATTATGTATATTTACATTTCTAAAATCAAACACGGTTAGCAGAACAGTTTTTCTGAAATGCCTTGCATATCTTGATATATAATATTGTTTGATACAAAAGTCCATATGGTAACATTACCAGGCTCACTATTTTTATCTTTTCAGAAGGCACATCAACATTTCACAATGATTGGAATCTATTTTATTGTGCTTATATTTGTTGGTAAGTTACAACATGGTACAACAGCCCCTACTGGAACCGCAGCCTCTACTGGTACAACAGCCCCTACTGGTACAACATCTCATATTGGTATAACAGCCTCTACTGGTAAAACAGCATCTACTGGTAAAACAGCCCTTACTGGTACAACACCCACTACTGGTAAAACAGCATCTACTGGTACAACAGCCCCTACTGGTAAAACAGCCTCTACTGGTACAACAGCCCCAACTGGTAAAACAGCATCTACTGGTAAAACAGCCCATACTGGTACAACAGCCTCTACTGGTAAAACAGCCTCTACTGGTTTAAAATCCCCTACTGGTACAAAAGCTTCTACTA
>JAODUE010060376.1:0-16750 GCA_027564755.1 Amblyopsis hoosieri | reverse complement strand
AAATAGAGAGAGAGAGAGAGAGAGAGAGAGAGAGAGAGAGAGAGAGAGAGAGCGAGAGAGAGCTCTTACCCCTATAAAGAGAAGTGAACTCTCTTGGAGCCAGACTAATAAGACTCAGCGTCTGTCATAAATCATAATGAATGAATAGAACCAGGAAAACCTGCATATATCCCAGATTGAGAATACAGTATCAAGGCTATTAGCTTGTAATTGATGTGAACATCACCATGATTTAAGGTGGCATGTAGCCTACACACTCACACACAAAACACACTCTCTCGCTCCTGAGCTCAGCCTGTAAACCATTCATGTAAAGCACAATACGATTGATAATAGCGATCCCGCTTGGTAAAATGTCAGAAACATAAAATGATCACACTCAATTAATTTGGTACCACTGCTTGCTCCATTCAATAATCTCTAATTGACACAAGTGAAACACATTCTAGTTATTAATAAGTCATTAAGTTATTAATTAATAAATAATATTCAACATGAAAAATCTAGTTGTAATAATCAATGGTGATGTTGTGTGGATTTAGTGTCATATGAACCCTATTTATTCACGATTTACCCCCATCTGATTAACGAGCATGGTGATCACTGGTGAAGACTAATTAAATCTGTTCCTGATGGCACAGCATGAGTTTTCTGGTATTAGAGTGAATGGGATTTTAATGCTATTAGGATAACAAATGCTGTTTGAAAATTGTCCATGAAATATTCTTATTAGAAGCTTTAAAAAAGCTTCTGAAACCAGAATAGTATAAAACATAAAAGGAAGGAAGATAAACTTCCCAGTCCCAGGCAGTGAAGCAAAATGCTGAAGGTGGCTGGTATGCTAATGGTCATAGTTTATGGGCTCATTAGATGTTCAGATCAGATCACATCACATGGACCTCCAGCGTTGCTATAACATAATTACTGTGAATTATCAGGATTAGAAGCAGATATCACATGGACATATAATTGTACATAACTACTTAGTAATTAATTTAGTATTTGAGGACGCGCATAGACATTTCACACAATCACACGTTCCTTCTACATCTCAGACCTCCTGAGACACTAATCTAGTGGAATGCAGATGCGTCTGGGAGACCGGTCAGAATTAGAAGTCTTTGAAAGGCAGGCAGGCAGGCAGGCAGGCAGACCCAGCCTTGGCATTTCAACATGACAAAGATGGAACTGTAAATAGCGTCTTGGAATAGCCGGCTCATTCAACGGCACCGGCAATACGATCTCTTCTCTCACTTTCACTGGGGTTATCAGAAAAATGCCTGCCTATCACCTTCTCACCACTTCCCGGGACACCAGGCCTGCCCCCCCGACCCCTTCCCCCACCCACAATGACTTCTCCCTTCCTCTCTATCTCTCTGTGGTAGCTCTGGCCTGACCTGGTGTGTACACGGTGAGGTTTCTCAAAATATCCGCTGACACAATTTCCTCAGCCATTCAAATGCCACAGCTGTTGCTCTGTAAAAATAGCTCTGCCGTCTTGAGGTGTCTCTAACGAAATCATTAAGTCAAAATGTGAAGTGTTGCTTGTCGCTGATGAGGCACCTTAGTGACAACATTACTGTGATTCAGGTGGCTCTAATAAGCGGGGCGAGGCTAAAGATAATCTCAATTACAAGAAGAACCTGCGGGTTTAATATGAAGGACGGTTTATTTTTGGCTGGATACTATTATGGGGCATTACAGTTTGAATACGTTATTTTTTTTATTTCCTGGAAAGCTGTAACTCCCATAACAGTATAGGTAAGAGAGTTTGCACAATGTAGCAGGTGAGCTCACAGAACAGATTCTTCTTCGATGTTGACCATCGTGGTATAAAGAGAACTGGTCAAGTGTGAAGTGGGCACGTCGATAAGGAGAATGACCTATTTTGCCAGACTCCTCTAGACTCCACATCACACTGAGCACAGTACCTGCAGTAAAACCACAAGGCATCATCTTGAGCTGGAATACCCTTATAGTGTGTATCAGAGACAATGCAGTGTGACGCAATGGTGAAAGCGTTAGGCTATAGTCCGTTGTGTCCTTACTTTACCCTTACAAAACTATACGGTGAATGTGCTCACAAGTTAACAGTGAGAAATAATGAACAAAACGTGGTTGTCATAGTGTAAGATTACACTATGACTGACTTGATCACAGACGTCAGGCTATCTGGAGGGACAGTCAAGTGTTGCTAGTGAGTGTGAATAGGACAATATACACAGATTCATTTAGTAGACAGACAATAGATCCACACGGCAAGCCATGCAGAAGAAATGCCTGCACTAAGGGAGGTGTGTGTGCGTGTGCGTGCGTGTGTGCATGTGCGCTTGTGTGATTATCAGTGCAGCATATGAATTTCCCACTAGAGTATACCGTATGTGTATGCTATAAAAAAGGTCTAATAGACATTAACCTCAAACAGTTGCTCATTTGCATTTATGATCTTGTAAATCACAGCATGCTTCAAAAGTAGCCTAGCACACAGCAGCAGTGCTAATATGGACATTATTATTATTATTATTATATTGTTCTTTGAAGGAGTTCCTTTGAGCGTTGCCACTTTGTTCGTGATTAAAGGTCTTTAGAAAAGCAACAATAGAGTTGCGGGGCTGGCAGAATTCAAAGTTACTGTCCCTCTGTCGTGCTCATCTTTACACCACCCTCCACTCATCTGTTTACACCCTCTCCAGACCCTTTCATCTGAGCAGAGCCAATTGAAAAACCAGGATACACACACCACCCACACACACACACACGCACACAGAGGAGGCTGTGATACAGGCATTTAATAGATGCATGATTAGCTTAGCTTCATTCTGAAGGCACAAGCATCGGAGCCTAGTACAGTAGGCTATATCTGTTCACACAAGTCTCTTAAGCAGCATAGGGAAGTGGCACCAGTTGATTTCCTGGACACTTATCTCCTGCTGTGCTTTTCACCGTCAATCTTGCTACATATGAGGCCTGATGTCCAGGACTATAGTCTCTCTGCTCACTTTCACACATTATTGCACTTTACCCAACCTACCGCTGAGCACATTGACACTTATGAAGAGGTGAATGGCCTACGACTGTTTGGGAAATGAGAAGCTATGACGCAACAAGTGAAATGCTGTTTTATTGTGCCAAAGTACAAATGAGATCAATCAACAAGGATCATTACCCGTGAGTTGGTGATTAACTTAATGGCATTAGATTTTCTGCCTGGTGTGAAATACACACAGTGCCCTGCAGGTTAAGTGATCCAGCAGTACCCCATGCAGCTGCTATACAGTATATCATAACCTTATTCTCCCACTATCACATCTCAGAGTTAATGGATGAGGCCAATGCTGTTACAGGCTTATTAAAATGGACTGTTACTCCAAGTGTCACTGGTCTTGTGTCAAATACATTGTAGTTCATTGAAATGTAGTGGTTTTCGGCACATTCACAATAAGAGATGAAACGGTATGAGCATTTCATATCACAATTAAAGTGACCAAACTTATCATGGTTAACGGTATTATCACGGTATTGTTAAAATGTGCTTAATTTAGGGAAAAAAAAAAAAAAACGGTACTGACATATATAGACTAATGTATACAGGTAACATAATAAGCCTAATTAAATCACAAATACATGTTACATCTGCTCAATCCCTCATCTCTTCTACTAATTTCGTATGTTACTAATTGCACTGGGCAGTTAAATTGTGTATAATCATTCATATATTTCCATATATTTTGCCGACCTTTATGACAAGTGACAACATATTCAGGGAAACAACAAACTGTGACTAATGGACGGACGAGGCTGACTTTGACAACACTGTCGGATCGATTGAATGCGCTGGGCCTGCGGGGTTAGAAACTATGCAAACTCTATTATTAGTAAGCCTATATATGCTACAGTAGCCTATGTAGCCTAGCATTGCCTATAAAAACACGAGATGTAAAATGTAGGGTCTGCCCTGAGTGCGGTGATTTAACAAGATAGTCACTCTCACACGGCCCTCGCAGGCACCCTTCTTCAAGAGGGAAGCCTTCGTCCTTCTCAATGCAGAACCGGCAAGCCGATCCGTGGATCCGCTGAGCTGCTCGCTCTGTGGTCTGCGAAGGAGCGCTGCCACTCACTGCCTTCCGCCACGTGTTCAATGATGCAAAACAAACCCGCATTCCACTGCATCTTGCAGGTTGCTAACTGGTTCGTGTTGGACGCTGTCACGCTGGTAAGGGTTAGAAATAGTCGCAGTAAATTCATATTTGCAGCGGTAATACAAACCGTCTGGAATTTTAACGTGTTTTTTCGTGAAACCGGTAAGCGTTACATCCCTATTCACAATAGCCATAGCATACTAATTCTTCTTATTACAATAGGCTATACTGTAATAAGATAATAGTCACTTTATTTTCATATGATGTTATGGCATCTACATTTCAGTTCAGTGTGTTCAGTGACACAGTATGCAATGTAAAATACTGTACCGTTATAATACATTGGATTGGACATATTTGTATTAAGCAGTTTTGACCCAAATTGTCTGCTGAGTTATAATATTGTGAGGTCCTTGCCAAAACCCAGCTATAGATAGATAGATACTTTATTAATCCCCTTGCGGAAATTCAACTATCTAACACACACGCCCACATCTACCTGGGTCTCTTATCTTTTTGTCTACATCCATTAGGACTTCCTTGTGTAAAACTGTTCTACATTTAGGCTTCCCAAGACATCATGCATTAGTTTGTGCTAAAAATATGTCATTCCTCTGAAGACAAAAAAACTGCTTTTGCGACCGCCAAATGAGACTTGCAGTCTCAAATGGAACATAAACAAGCTTTAGAGAAATATAATGCAAATAATATAAGGAGTTACAGTACATAGTGCATGTTTAATGCACAACACTAACACTTGACTTATCACTATACTTACCAGGCAAAGTACACACTTTAGAGTACAAAAAGTGGAGAATATGTTGGGTGTCGCTGTAGGTGACTAGGGGCAGAGGTAGCTTTCTGCCAGCCACCCCACCCATAGGGTTGATACTCCAAAGCCTTTCTTCACATACCTATAGTCTTCCTGCTGTTTCAGTCTAGCAGACAGACACACCCTGTCTCTCCTTCTCTTACTCCCTTCCTGCCTGCTTTCTCTTCCTTCCTTCCTTGCTTCCTTAAGTAAGTTAAATCTCTCCCCTGTCTATTTCCCTGGCTACATGCTAACCCCCAGCAGCGTTCCTAGCAGGTGGGGGTAGTGTCACCTTGCCCCTCGCCCTGGTGGCCTGTGGCCAGACAATGATTTATAGCTAAGGCAGTGAGGAGATGGGGAGAGGTGTTGGGTTTAAAGTCAATTGTGGCAGCGTATAGGAAGCATGGAGTCTCTCTATGCCCGTCACAGTGCCTCTCCTCCACACAGGTGCAGGGCTCATCCAGAGGCGATAACGTGTTATCGAGAATAAGAGGTATTGATCGTGCTTTTGACCCTTCTTTTAAATAGTAGCGAAAGTAGTTCACAAACATCACAATCTAGTTCACAAACTCCCCAATTGAGGAAGATGACTGCAGGTGTTCAAGAGTGTTAATACCGGAGTAAAAGTAGCTATACAGAAAAGAACTGCGTTGCATTGGTCTGTGGGGAAATGATTTTTGGAGATACATGGTACATGATGTTGGACATGTGGAAACACCCCTATTGCAACATGCTGAAGGCCAAAAATGGTCACTTCTTTAATAAAAATGGTGCTTTCAACAGGAAATAAAAGTGTAACAATTCAGCTGTCAGCTCCTGACTGTCATCAGCCATCTGACGCAACTCAAAGTAAAGTTCAAGAGGGGACAGACCAGTCCACAAACAAACTGATCTTATAATATTTGTCACAAGTCAAATATAGCCATCTTTTAATGGATATCTTGATATGGCTTGTCAGTTCACTGCTCCACTGTTTATCTCAGTCTAGAAAATATCCCCACTGAAAACTCCATATCCCTTTGTTCTCCTTGAGACATTTGTCAGCAAAACTCAGGGACACAGTGTACAAAGATGTGTGTTTATTGACATTACATCTAGTTTATCTTGAAATTCTGCTAGAAATTCAAATATCCATGATGCTATTTGCAATGTTTCATCTTAATTTAGTTGTTGGCATTCCAACATACAGTTTATGTACAGTAGAATCAGTTTACTGTTGAACATAATATTTGATACAGTACACCCAACAGTATGGGAAGTCATAGGGCCCAGAATCACCCAACAAACAGCCTCCCATACTGTATGCGTATGAGTCACTCAACAGTAAGTCACACAGACAGATTGCATTTTGGTCACCATCTGAAAGTATTCATGCCTGCGATAACACATCGACATATTGTTTAAATTCCCAGAGAACATATTGTTGGAGGGATGGAAAACTAGCAGTTTTCCAGTTCAGGTTCCAGAAGTCAAGCTAATGCCAGTAAATTGGACTTCCAATGAAGTCATGATTCAAGCATTACAATTCCTTATGCTAGGCAAAATGCTACTGTTAAACCAAAGCTTTAGACAACCATTAAACTGATTCAACTGAGTATTAGGAATGCATATTGCTCTTGTGGGTTCTGTTGTGAAATTAATATTTTTCTTCACATAAATACTGTAGATATTTATGGTTGAACCTCTTAGAGCTTGACCTAAATTCTGATCAGTTTTAAGTCTTAAAACTGTTTCACAAAAACACAACAGCACTTACTGACTATCATGGTAGGAAACATGTAGGGATTCATTTAGCGTTTAATCTAGGTTATACAGCAATAGTGTCCTTCATCGGGACATTGTGGTGTTCCACTAGTGGCCCACTTCCCTGCATGCAGTGACCACAACGTCACTACTGTACGAGCTAATGAATCAAATTAGGTGGAACATCGGCAAGGGTACAAAGTCTCCTTCTCCTGAGCATAAAAATAATGAGTTGCTTGATTTTCATTCTCTCATATCTCTCATAAACCCAGTTTAAAAATAATATTATAATATGTCATCTTTCTTTTTTACATTTGATATATGTTCTTATGTTTTTATCTTTATATTGACTATAATGTGTATCTATGTGATAACATAACTTATAGAGTAACCTATCTCCTGGTAATGTTGGTGCAGGTTGTCTATCCATCTAGGATACAGGACAGTGATACTGTACATCTCTGTAATACAAAAAAGACAATTGTGTTCTATGCAGATGATATGCTGATGTGCCAGAGAGAACATGAAAGAGAGCGAGAAACGAGAAAGTAAAGAGAAAAAAAAAATCTATGTGATGTACAGTGAAAGTAGACAGAGAATATATTGTGTTAGTGCCCCAAAGGCTACAGATAATGATATTGGTGTGATAATGTTTGGAATCCTTTGTATTCTTATGTAAAAAAAAAAAAAAACATCATAGCCTACACCAAAATCAACTATCTATTGGAGACACACTACTTCCATTATACATGTAATCTTAAATCAGATCAAATGTGGAAACTCGCCAGTTTACTGACTAGAAAAATCTTTGTTCATGAGATATTCCTAAAAGCTAATGTAGGCTAAGCTAGCTCACCGCAGAACTGCATTCATTTTACCGCACCGTTGTGATGAAAAGAACTGAGCTAGAAGGCAAAGCTCTCGATCTACCAGTACATTTTTGTTCCTACCCTCACCTATGGTCATGCAGGGTAGGTCATGACCGAAATAACAAGATTGCAGGTACAAGGGGCCGAAATGGGTTTCCTCAGGAGGGTGGCTGGCCTCTCTCTTAGAAGTATGGTGGGAAGGCAAGTCATCTGTGAGGAACTCGGAGTAGAGCCCCTGCTCCTTTGCTTGAAAAGGAGCCAGTTGAGGTGGTACGGGCATCTGGTAAGGCTCTTCCCTGGGTGCCACCCTAGGGAGGTGTTCCAGGCACGTCCAGCTGGGCGGAGGCCTCAGAAAAGACCCAGGACTTGGTGGAGAGTTTATATCTCCAAACTGGCCTGGTAATGCCTTGGGATCCCTCAGTCAAAGCTGGTTAATATGGCTCAGGAAAGGGAAGTTTGGGGTCCTCTGCCTGAGCTGCTTCCTCCGTGACCTGACCACAGATAAGCGGTTAATGATGGATGGATGGACTTACCTTTTTAATGGCCGCAACGAGCTACTTCACATTCACAGTTGTGTTTTAATAAAAATGCTCTCATTAAAACTAATTTGTACAATTGTATAGCCTACCTTTTTTTTTCATTAATTATTGCAGTAGAGCCTACAATTCTGTGACATTGAATATTGATAAGAAAAACTATTGAAAATTAATTATCTTATGTTCCTTGTAATTTGAAGACATGACATCTGCTGCCATGATGAAATAGGGTGTGATAAAACCAATACTATTGAATCACATTTCAGTATGATGTACTGTACATGGACATAGTGCTGAAAAGAAGATAAGGCCACTATATTGAATTTGCAATACAAAACAATCAATCTCAACACAAGCAATGTCCTACAATAGATGTCAAAAACCTATGATTTACAGCAAGATGGCACGCACAAAGGACGGAAGAACAAAGACTAAATAGAATAAGGGAGAAAGCGAGGAGAAAGCTAAGTTATGAAAGCTGGAATAAGCAAGATAGGGACAGAGAAAGAGAGAGAGAGAGATTATCCTAGGTCTTTCAATGTAGTTCTAATCCATACTTTACAATATCGGCGCCCTGGGCCAGAACAGTGTAAATCTGCAGTATGACACCATATACCAACAGTGGACAACAAGAGGGGAGGATAACACAGTAGGGACTGCAATAATCTCTCTCTCTCCCCATAGATCAGTGTTGGAGTGTACAATACAACTCTCTCTTACCATACCCAGAGATGAAGCTCTATTATAACATCTACCAAGATGGAAAATTCAAGGAAAAAAAATGATAATTCAGTATTTTTTTTTTTTTTTAGGATACAGTACAAACTGCTTAAAAATGTGATTAATGTTCTTTAATATTAAATTATTATCTAACATAAAAAACAGGAGAAAAGACAATGAATGAATTGATGGTTTGAAACACCACAAGTGCATACTGTTCACACTCCTCTCTACTCCTCCCCATAGACTCACACAGATACATGAAGATTTTTTTGTGTGCAGCTGTTTTTCACACATTAAACAACATGCTGTGGCACAAATTTGGGGTTCCAGAGGGCGCAATTACACAATACAAAAATCACTCACACTCTGTGTGTTTCTGGGTAGTTTGCTGGGAAGAATGACATTGTTGGATAGACAGCAAGGCAACGGGGATCGGTTTGCGTCGGTAGACCTGAACCAAAAGGTGTGTCCAGTGGCTCAGGGGCACAAGAATATGATGAATATGAGACGCAGCAAGAGAATAACTATATATAGCAGGTCATCTGTCATGGGGTCTTCCTTTCATCTCCCCTCCCTTCTAGTTTGCTGTGAATGAGGGATTGCTGGTAGGAAGATCAGAGAAAGTAGAGAATGGTCTTGGAGACTTTCAGTGTATGTGTGTGTGTGTGTGGGGAGGGAGGCTAAGAAAACTGAGGGTGTGCACTGGGTATTAAAGACCTAATTACAGCTGGCCCAAGTCCAGCCAGAGTTCTTTGACAACCTCCACTGAGACAAAACAGAGTTTGTAAAATAAAAGAGGAGAAGTAGCAACACAAATATGCGTTATTTTGTTTTAACATACGATTTCTGCTGAATTCAGCCCTGCGCTGCACAAACTGCCTCTCCTTCGAGGCTGCAGCCACGCTAATATGTCTCAAGTGGAGATTGTTGGTCCTGGCAGCTCTAACAGGTCAGAATCCCTGGCACGGACAAATATGCCTTTACACGTGCACACGCCTGGTCGCGCACACACGCACACGCACACACAGCACTCTCGGGGTAGATATTAATGTTATCGTCAAGTCAAGAAAAGCTGAGCGGTGAAAGATGGAGGGAGGGCTGGATAGGAGCACATGGCACATGGGAGGATGAAAAGACCGGATCACACGGTGGTAGAATGAAGCAGGAGAGCGTGTGGGGAGGATGAAAGCATTGCCGAGAGTGGTTCCTCTGCAGGAAGATGGGCAAAGTGTGCCACAAAAAGACACTCACACACACACAAACTAGGAACAGCCTTCTAGTGTGCGCGGACAAAGAAACGTTCCTCTCTGTCCTCCAGGTTGCTCTGACGAGTCTCTGATGCATTTGGTGTCGGAGATCATTTGAATAACTCTGGCATTCGTAGTCAACAGGCAGCTCGGTAGCTAGCGCCATGCTGAAACATTCCCCTTGAATAATTTACACAGGTAAATTATATATGCCAAAATATGCCAAATGGATTCACCTTAAACACACACACACACGAGCACGCACACACACACACACGCACAAGTAAGGCATTTCATGTGAAGTTACTCTAACTTGACGTGACTTTAGCCGCCACACTGATTAATGAGTTCTTCTCCGGAGCTTCTCTGGAACTTTTTGAAAAATAGTATTCAAAATGTGGATTATTCACATTGATTCTGAAGGAGAAATATGTATTAGGTTTAAAGAGAATATTTCATTTGTATACTTCAAATATACAGTATCTTCAAATATATCTTCAAAAATATCTACAAAACCTGCAAGGAGATAATGACACAGACGGTAATACTCCCCGAAACAATCATTATCAAAAAAACAATAACTTGGAAAAGTCAGCAAGCATATTACTAGACTGTAATTTCCCCAGAAAAACACATCACAGCAAATGTTTATTGCTTTCTCCTGCTGTGCTAGCTACACAGTATTAGGAATATGTATGAGCTCTATGACACAAATCACCCACAAAACAAATAAAAAATAAACAAACATGGGACAACATGCTCACGAGCCTGTTAAGGGCTTATGTGCATGTGCGATTGTTCTGTTATGGCCTGAAATGGTCCAATGAGAGTCACTAAATACTTCCTATAAAACACATCAGCGTGAGTAGTCGCTCAAAATGTCAGCCACAGTTCATCTTTACATGGTCTCACTGGTGCCTTGATGACCAGTGCCGTATGGAGCCATCAAACTACATGTCCTGTCCTAACCTCCAATACACCCTGAGCAAAAGTCAATCAATAGCTGCTCCCATTAATCTTTCAACGGGGACTTGTTTCTACATTACTTCGTGAATTGAAAACCTTTTCAATAAACAAATGAACAATTGCGGCTTATTGACATTGCATTATCGTGTTTGTATGAGATACAGTGAGGGGACTAACCGAGAAGGTCGTTGGCCCTGCTGTGCGGCGATCACATCTCTGTTCACATTCTCATGTTTACCTGGGTCTCCCTCACTGTAAGAACAGGGGAGAGTCACTGTGGCTGCCCCTAAGTAGTTAGGATGGGGCCAACAGAGAGGATAGATTGTCTGTACACATACGCTGTGCGTTTGTTTTACTAAAGAGCACCACTAAATAGAAAGCATACATACTGATCACTGATCACACATCATTGAAACATTGTGTCGTCATTTACAGGGAGAGGCCGGTCTGTTTCACAGGCGAACCCAGAGAACCTGGCATTGAACGACATGCACCTTAATGTACCTCGGCCGTTCACTTCCAAAACATCATATTTTCTGTGTGCCCTTCCTTGTAGAGTAATAATTCAGTCAGTCATCTGGGACAAATTAAACCTCCGCCACTCAAATGCTGTGTGTGTGTGTGTGTGAGCATGCATGTGTCTGTTGTGTATCACAAGTTTCTGCTCATATCCTATTACTCAGACCTGGCACATTCTAAATTAGCTCTCTGGTGCTCACCGCCGACTGAGACTTGAGAATACACCTCACCCTACACCTCAGTAGCTATGGCAAGCTGTTTTAACATTTATTCTCCAAGACTTCCTAGTATCTATTTATTATTAGTAAGTATTTATTACTTATCTATTTGAATAGTTACTAGTATCTATTTGAATACCAGTATCTAAATAATAGATACTAGTAACTATTGGAATAGATACTAATAACTAATGGAATATATACTAGTATCTAATAAATAGATACTAAGTCTTGGAGAATAAATGTTAAAATGGCTTGCCATACAGTAGCAGTCTCTACCTCCAACTCCTAACAAACAAACATCTGTAAAACACAATGACATTTTTTTAAATGAACTACATGGGAAAATACATTGGTTAGAGGTTCTGAATATCAGTTTCGATTGCTCATTAATGGTCCAGCCCTAACCCCTTGTACAGTTGTCATGAACAGGGAGATAGATTTTTAACCAGACTGTAAATGTGTTTATATTTGCTGAAAAGTCAAACATGGGAGTCTATGGGAATTGACTCCCTTTGCAGCCAGCCTCAAGAGGCCAGTCGAGGAACTGCAAATTTGGGCACTCCCGCGTTGTATTAATTTCTCAGAACCGGAGGATCCCGCTTGTGTGAAACAAACAAAAAGCACACACAGGCACGGCTACACTGAAGTGAATCGGTCCATAGAGCCAAAGAGTCGCAGGCACCCTTTTATGAGGGGAAATCCTTTGTCCTTCTAAATCCAGCAGGCGAAGCAGATCCATGGTGCTGTGTTCGTTACGTGATGTGCGAAGGAGCACTGCCACTGCCTTCCACCAGGTTTTTGTTGCCGCAAAACAATCCCACGTTTCATGCTGCATCTAGCATTCTTTTGCTTACTGGTTCATGTTGGATGCTGGAAGGCTATTTACCATGAGTTTTTCAGCGCGGTAATCGCAGTTTTAATGATAATTAATATTTGGAACGATAATACTAACCGTCTGGACTATTACCGTAGTTTATCATGAAACCGTTACATTCCTAGACTGAAATGACAGGTCTAATAGCACCTCTCCAAGCAGTTCACTGCTGTAAAATAACTAACACGGGGTACGTATCTTGTTTACGTGCCAGTACCAGCAACACCACTATTAAAATGCATTTCATTATGCAATCTTTACACTGTAAAGTAATATGTAGCAATTATGTGGAAGGTACGGTACTTTAAATCTAATTTAATCAAGATTGAAATACCACTTGGAACTAAGTGCACATGCCTTAATGTTAAGAGGAGGCCTGATGTAATCAGGTTTCTTCCTTAAATGTCCTTGTCCTTGTGTCTGTCCTCATCATTGGCAAGATGTTGATCATCTTTTCCAGTAGCTCTGTACAGTACATCAACAAGCTATTGTTAGAAATAGCATTGTGGATCTTTTATTCCACTATCCTTTTAGTCATCCCTAATTATGCTCCATGTACAATATTTGATGTGGATATTTGTTATAAAACAGTATACTCAATTTCCCAAACTTGGTGCTGTGTCACCCTAGGGTTCCATGACGTCAGGCTAGGGCTGGTCGTTAATCCTTAAATCCTTACATTCTGCTGACAATTGTGTGTTGAATACCCTTCAGAAAACCTTTAAAAAGAAATTAAGATTAAACCAATTATTAAATCCTGATAAATTGTATTAAAAGTCTATAATATGCGTTTTATGACACAAATTTTAATTACTGGCAACAGTTTACAGGACCCTTTATTAAGGTGTTCCACTGTCAATGCCGGTTTATTATTTAGGCTTTAAACAAGGTTGTTACATCTGTTGGCAAGTTTGATAGTTTGATCCTTAGGTTCCCTTTCATTCGCTTCCATACAGTAAAGTAGAATCTATTTTATTCTGCTGAGTCTTCTTCTTTTATTAAGATGTCAGCACCCTTTTAATGGGAAGTGTGTGGCATAGCTAAGATTCAGACTAACGCTGTCTGAACTGAAATTAAGTCATCACTTCCACGGCTAGATGGCCTCTGTTCTAGTCTTTTAGTCTCAGAGCCTCATGCACACACTAACACACTCATCATTGTCCTCAGAAAAGATTATGTAAACCCTCATTAAAGGGGTGATAATAGGTTCTTCAACAGCAAGATCCCTTTATATTCCATCAACTGTGGACGACATCTCTAAGCTGATTATCTGAAGCTTAATTGTCAGCATTTCAATTAAGACCATACTGAACAGTCAAGCGAGCGGCATGCCTAAGATTCATTACCAACATTCTTGGCCAGGTGTCCTTATACATTAATCCAAGGAACATGTACTGAGGATTAAAGAGCTGCATTTTACATTGCATCATAGCAGATTTGCTTTTTATACTGAACATACAGGATGACAAATGACTTGAAGTAGCAATTCACAACTGTTCAATGTAATCCACTAAAGCAGACACCTCCCTGGCTTCTGATAGCCGGCAATAAGGACCATTTCTTTAATAGGCCTAATACAATAGCCTATAACATTTAACCCACTTGTCTTTAGAAAACAGTAGCTGCATTTACATGGACCCTTTTATTCTGATTGGAATCGGGTTAAAAGCCCAACCGAAAGAAAATGCTCCATATAAACACCACGATCGGAAGAGAAACGGCCAACCCGATCAAAATTTAATCGCGAAGCAGAGAGGTAGTATAACCCGTTCCATGACACGATTGAAAGAAGAATTCTATCATGTAAGGTTAAACACGATTACTTCCTGGTTGCGTTCTAATGTGCATGCTTACGTTTTGTGTAATACCAGTGAACTGTTCTGCACAGCCACTGTACAATGGATGTATTATAAGAACTGTGCAAAGTCTAGACAAATCAACTGCGACGTGCGCAAATATGTGAATGGGAGTTAGTACAGTGACTTCATTTGGAGCCGTACATTTCTCCACCAGTCACGCAAAAAGCTTCACTCTCCGACGTGGTAGCCAGTTTTACCATTTGCTAGCGGGACACGTTACATTATGAGCTAGATCATGTGTGCATGTTTACCATAAATTCTGATAAATTGCAACGGCGCATGTAAACACCAGGCCCGATTAGGTGACATCCCATGTAAACCGGTAACCCGAAACCGTCGATCTGAAAGATTCCATTCGGAAAGACAAAAAAGTGTCCATGTAAACCCAGCTAATGCCTTGTGTTATTACACACACACAGGATTATGTGTAGTTTATACAGATAATACAGATAAATCCCAAATATTTAGGCATTTGTGTATCTGGTAAACATTTGCGATCCACTCAAGGGTTAAAAGAACCAAACTCAAAATACAATGAGGAGATGGAGAGAAAAAACAGAGAGGATGAGGTTACAGTACCTTTCCTATTGTGAGAAGGTGATGTAAATCCACTCAGCATTAAACGTGTGTAAGAATGTGTTTTTGTGTGTAGCCAAAATGTGATGATCGAGGGATGTAACTTAATGGTATTCAGATTTACAAAACACCTATTTGGCCCTGACACTGATGCCAACAGCATCATTCTGCCTCCATGCGAGTCACACACACACACACACACACACACACACACCCACACACACACACACACACACACACACACACACACACACACACACACACTAATCCACTCAGCTTCAATGTGAATCCAGATCCAGTGTGGTGCTGGGTTGACCTGTACATCAGACAACATTGTCACAGAGGTGCTGATGTGTTATCTTATGGATGTGCACTAACCATGTTGTGCCTGGTAATAGGTAATGAATGTCAACAGGCAGTGGACTGAATGGCAGTGGCATGCAGAACATCAGTGTTGCCAGGCGCTTAGTTAAAAAGAGCACTGCAGCCCAGCCTGCACCAATAGCTAAATACAGTATGGTGTGCGTGTACATATCACGTAATTAAGGTGTTAAGTCATGCACAGTATATTTATTTATATACACTTTTTATTGCTACATTCAATGCGTACATGTGAAGCCTAACTACATACAATAAACACGGTTATAAAAATAGTAACATTAGTCATCTTGCAACAACTCAAATATCATCACCAAACGGTGCTGCAGATATTAACAAAATCTCTTTCCAGGCTCAAAATAAAATTGAATATGTCTCTTTAACTGTGTATCATTTCATTTCAATTTTAACTGCTACCTAAAATGTGTTTTTTGAGTTGTAAACTAAGTAACAGGATTGAACTGTGATGAGACATGGTTGGTGTTAATATTGACAGAATCCCAGAAAATCCCAGATTTTATAAAAATCTTAATTTCATAACTGAAAACAGCTCTACACGTCATCTACGTTAAAAATCACCCCAAGACCTGGCTGGTTTCCAACAGTACACATTATCCGCTCGTACGCCATCTCTTTGACTATGCTTTAGCATGTTGTGCAGTGGCTGGAGTCAGGCTCAGAGCTGGGGTGCAAGTTTTTTTCTTGAAACAGAGTGCAAAGTGTAACTGTGTGAATGTTAGCGGGGCAAATACATTGCAAATGTTACTGCAAGAGCTTACAGTACATCTGCACGTAGGACCTCCAAGAAGACATGAGCTCCAGTCTGAGTATAGGCAACAGTCCATATTATGATCGGACAGGATGACTGGAAGAGGAGATGGTACTGGATTTAAGACAAGACAAGTGCAAAGCAAGTACTGGACCCATGGAAATAAAAGTGAGAAAGAGAGCAAAGAGCAAAGACAAAGTGGTAAAAGAACATGGGAGGGGGAGGGGGTTGTAAAGCAGGGGGAGATTGAGTGGGAGAAGAGGAGAAAGATTGGGATTGATGGAAGATCAGAGGATGAAAACTGTGGGCACACACACAGGAAGCACAGTAGAAATGGAGTGACAGAGAGATACAGAGTGGTAAAACGTAGTAGGGTAGACAGCAGATGGTGAGGATTATTCAGGGATAAAATACTCTTGGATCCACAACAGGAAGGCCGCAGAAACTACACCGCTAAACACAACCCATCTGCTAGAAATAGACAACACACTGAACTACACCGCTAAACACAACCCATCTG
>JAODUE010060365.1:0-16751 GCA_027564755.1 Amblyopsis hoosieri | reverse complement strand
TGAACGAAAATGAAATACAAATCGAAAAGAAATGTACTGGAGCCCCACGTTAAACCATGTCGGCAATTAGCCTTTGACCTTAGTTTCCAGCTAGCGCCATCTTAAATCGCACACACAGTACGGAAGAAAACCATAGTAAATCCTTGTTCACAAAACCATTTAAACCTTAATTTTACCTATCAAGCGGTCTAACATTTAATTTAAATGTTAAGCAACATATATATGTAGTCACATACGTTTTACACATATACAAACCTGTTTAAACAGGGAAAAGAAAATGAGACAGGCGACAGTGCTTCTTGTCCGTATCGCTCCGCTTGGCAGAATGAGGAAGTACCGCAAACTCACACGCAAGGGAACCCCACAGGAAAAGCAAAACACTGCACTGCCTCCTAGTGGCAACCTGATGCTCAGTGTACACTATCAAACATTACCTTTTGTGGCTGATGTTATTATATTATTCCCACAAACTGCTATTCCCAAAATAAACAAAATAACATAAAATGTGACCATACGTTTTGTGTGCGTCACACTAACGTTTTATTTAGGCACTGCTACGACAAATCTGTCTTTGCAGGTATGTGTAAGTGTTTCCACGTAGCCTATTTACTATGGGTTTAAAATGAGTCATGTTAATGTAATTCTTCACTGCAGCTGATATTTATTACCAAAGAAGGAGGTAGGCGTTAGTGAGAGAATATTTAAAACACTCTAGTCCTCTACTCTATACAACTGTCTTACAACGCATTAAAATCGGCAGATTCACTTGTGTCAACCGCTGAAATGCACAATGCAAAAACAATACCACAAAAATAGACTAGGCCTATTTGCTTATGGATAAAAAAAATAATTGGACAGCATTTTCCTCAATTGGGCTGCATTAGTACCCCTAACGCAAACTAACTTTATTAGAACAGCTTGTGAATTCCTGGCTGATGTCATTGTTTATAGCTACGAGCGTAGAGAGGTTTGGATCATATCCTGTATTTTTTTTTCTGTCCTGCCTCTGTCTTTTAAGGGGCGTGGACGACGCAGCTCCTATCTCCTGACCGTTCAGGCGCTGCTGTGTGGAGAGGCGCGCATCTTTTTTACGCTGTACGCAGAGGTGAGTAAAAGCAACACGTAGACAATTGACAGCAAGTGACAGGCATGTTTAGTTCAGTTA
Source organism: Amblyopsis hoosieri (assembly GCA_027564755.1). Lineage (NCBI taxonomy): Eukaryota > Metazoa > Chordata > Actinopteri > Percopsiformes > Amblyopsidae > Amblyopsis > Amblyopsis hoosieri. The sequence goes on along the minus strand of JAODUE010060365.1, from coordinate 15,586 downwards.
TTGAAATCTGTCAAATTAATGAGTGCAAATTGTTTGCCATTTCAGGTATGTTCTGAAATTGGTAATGTATGTGCAGCTTCACTTTAACAATATTTGTTTCATCATTTACAATGAGGCCCTAATTGTAATGTAATTTGTTGAGTTATAGTTTCCTTTTTGTTTTTATTTTTAATTTTTTGTTTTAACAAGTTTGTTATGAGTTTAGACAACATTTACATTTGGGATATATTTGTTATTTTTTTGTCCCTCCCACTGTTGATTTATGTAATGATGTCACCTGTGTAATATACTGTTTGTGCACCCTGAAGAAGGCTTGTGGGCCACAACGCGTAGGTGCTTTTTTGCCATGTTGACCTGTTAAAGGCTTTTTTACTTATTTTGGAGTGGAGTGCCGTGACCTTCGTCACGTCTTCTACGTTTTTGTTCCGAGGCCCTAGTTGTTCTGTTAAATTACACAGAAATAGGCATATATATCTATGTTTCTCTGGCTATGTGTCTAGAACATGTGATTAGATTAAAAGATCATCATTGAAGTAGGCCTAAGTAATAACACTGTTGTAGGCCTATGTGTCAACAATAACTGTAAAACATATAATAGCCTGCCGTTTTCCTATGATTTGGATAGCTGCCAGACCAAATGGATGATGTCATTGGAGCAGTTATTCTGGCACAGTGGGTCTCTGTGGTTCCAGTATGACATCATCGTTTCAGGCAGTAAAAACTATTAAAAAGTTGATGCTGGGCTTTGCATTGAAGCGGCTTCTAGCTTTTTCCTCTTTTAAAAATTAATGGAAGCATGTTTAGATCTGTCTGCCTCTATGACACATTTTTAAATAGAAAACATTAAATCTTATATAACAATGGTTGAGCAGGCCACAAAGATGCAGGGAGAGAGTGAGAGACACAGAGAACCAGAGAGAGAGAGAGAGAGAGAGAGAGAGAGAGAGAGAGAGAGAGAGAGAGAGAGACACACACACACACACACACACACACACAAACACAGAGAGAACCAGAGAGAGAGAGAGTGAGACAGAGAACCAGAGAGAGAGAGAGAGAGAGAGAGAGAGACACACACACACACACACACACACACACACACACACACACACACAGAGAGAACCAGAGAGAGAGAGAGTGAGACAGAGAACCAGAGAGAGACAGATAACCAGGGAGAGAGAGAGAGACTTGTGGAGTGATGTTGGTGAGAGACATGAAACAGGTCTGTCGCCAAGCCCCCCATGCTCCAAATTAGGCAATGCTGGGTGGCCTCCTGTCTGCCTGCCTGCCTGCCTGTCTGTCTGTCTGTCTTCCCGTCTGTATGCTGTAATGTGTGGGCTGAGAGGAGACAGGCCTATACTGGCCCTGTAGCCTGTCCTCATCCTGTTGCCATAGAGACACAGCAGACACATGTCCATATTAAGACTCTACCAATCATAAAATAAAGAGAGAGTCAAATTAAAAAGATAGAGAAATGATACCTAGGCTTGATGTGTGTGTGTGGGTGTGCGTGCGTACGTGCGTGTATGTGTGTATATGTAGATACAAATCAAAGTTTTAATCCACATTATTATACATAGACAGTCCAAGCTATTACAGGATCCCAGTAACAGTGCAGTAATATACATCCATCCATCCATATTCATCCGCTTATCCGGGGTTGGGTCGCGGGGGGAACAGCTCCAGCAGGGGACCCCAAACCTCCCTTTCCCGCACCACATTAGCAAGCACTGAGTGGGGGATTCCGAGGCGTTCCCAGGCCAGTGTGGAGATATAATCTCTCCACCTAGTCCTGGGTCTTCCCCGAGGCCTCCTCCCAGCTGGACGTGCCTGGAACATCTCCCTAGGGAGGCGCCCAGGAGGCATTCTTACTAGATGCCCGAACCACCTCAACTGGCTCCTTTCAACGCAAAGGAGCAGCAGTTCTACTCTGAGTTCCTCACGGATAGCCGAGCTTCTCAACTTATCTCTGAGGGAGATGCCCGCCAAACTCCTGAGAAAACCAATTTTGTCCGCCTGTACCAGCGTTCTAGTTATTTCGGTCATGTCCCACCCTTCATGACAATCGGTGAGGGTAGGAACGAAAATTGCCCGGTAGAGCTTTGACTTCCGGCTCAGCTCTCTTTTCGTCACAACGGTGCGGTAAAGCGATTGTCATACCGCTCCCGCTGCTCTGATTCTTCGGCCGAGTAATATACATGTGGAGGAATATATATTGTGGTACTTAATATCACATATCCACAGACAAGGCCTTTCTCTGCTTATATTACAATAAGGCAACCAAAGAAACAAATATTTTGGCATGCTGAGGTCGATTGTGCATGGTCAATCATGAGTGATGTCCATTGTCATTTCATTATGTCTAGTGTGATTATATTAGGGTGCTTTCATTGCAGCAGTTGACCTTTCTGTGGGGCCAGCACTGTACCTTCTTGTAGCAAGACACATCAGTAAGACACACTGGCTTCTTCTCCTGGTAGAGGACCATTTCCTGACCAATGGGAACTGTAGTGTGCATGGTCTCACATGTGAAGGTTTTAGGTATGGGTGAATGTGTGTGTGCAAACGGCAGGGCTCTATTTGGGATAATGGATGTTGGAATGGAAAAACAGAAACATTCAACTTTGTATTGTCAAATGTAAATTGTGTGTTCGTTATGAAGTTTTGTGGGACAGCAGCGTTACTGTGTATTGACGGTGCCCTGGTGAACTTTTGCTCAGGAAGGACACACATTTCAGCCTCGGCCTGTGTCTCACAATCCCACCCTGTCTGGTTAATGGCATGATACCTGGCAGTTGGTCTGTAGTGTGCATATGTCTGTTTGGAACTCTACAGTAGGTGCTTCTGTTATTGTGTAGTGAGTCACTGCTGGTCCCCAGAGATTAGGTGTCTTTCTGTCACCAGTCTGTCTGTCTGTCTGTCTGACCCTTGTGCAGCGACGAAGGTTGACTGTCAGCCCGCCTAAGCTATTCTAGTCATGGAGGGAGATGGATATTTAGATTCCTACTACAATATTATTGATTTATAAAATATGCTATAATTTACAGGTGATCTATACAATATTTTAAACATAACAAACAAACTATAGCAGCAAATGACTATTTTCTATGTAAAGATATAACGGAATAATTGTATCCTAAGCAGAAAATGACGTCACACTCCCTCTGTGTGTTTTGTAACGTGAGCTCTTCTGTTGGTTGTTTACATGTAGCCGGCCCAAGAAGCTTGTGCACCGTGTGTGACATCTAGAGGCAGAAAAGCATATAGACTCACTTTAAATGTGGATAACTAAATGGACCTTAACATTGTATGCCTGCCATCTATGTGGCACTCTACTGTATGTTGTGCAAAGCATATTTGGAAGCCTTTTAACAACATCCAGATTTCCAAAACTATTTTCTCAAGCACGTTTTATGCTGTTGATGGTTTATCAAGCTGTTGTGCAATATAGACATTTACAGTATGTATATCTGTGCAGTATTGGGTGTGTTGATACGCCTTCAACTTCAAGTTTGTATTTCCCTCAAGAGACCTTAATTAATCTCAGGAAGTACAAACCAGGCTTCCTGCTTCTCTGCAAGCCAAACTCCTTCACCCGCCCACAGAGGTGATAAGTCCTACAGACAACATGCAGTGCCACACCAAAACTACGTTTATAAAGAGTTGGGTACATTAGAGACACATTTATGTACCAGACAACGAAATCTTTCACTTGTAAATGTGTAGGCTAAGGCAGTATTTCACATACAGTCATTATAGCTACTTTGGCAGCTGGTCAACAATTCAACATTTTACATAGAAATGTATATTTGTAGTGTGTAATGATATGGAGTACAGGTTACTTTATATGACTAACAGAGCATGTACAGGAGACTGGCGTGCATATCACCTGTTGTAAGCTGAAAGCCTGTAAGTAAACATGTCTGTTTCCTTGTGGCTATTAAACACACTTAGAAACCAATGCATCGTAGTGGCTACACAGTGCATTTTTACTCAGGGTGACGTTATGTGCTATTTCTGTTACTAAAAAGCAGCAGGTTCTGGGAGGTGACAGGAGGAGGAGGCACTGCATTCCAACTGCTTTTTTGTCTGGGCAGCATACACACTATAGTTAACTACAGCTAACCGACTGTATTAGAGCACCTGTGGCCTCCAGTAGAACAATTATAGTATAACACAACACTCTACATGCCTAATAGTTTACACACACACAACAGACCTATGCCTAGTCCACAAGTACAATACGTAGCTTTTACTATGGGGTGTATATGAGCACTAAATATAGAGTTTAATCAAAGTTATTTACAAACTCTGTATTCAGTGTTCACGTGTTGACAGGGAAAGCTGAGTTTTTCGCTTGTACAGTCAGCTTGTGCGCCATTATTTCCTTTGTTTACATAAGGCATTCTGCAGGCTTGAAAGCATGCAGAGGCATTTTAATGTGGATAGAGATAGTTTTATTGGTGTTTTTTAAATGAAGCAGGAGAATCCCAGTTATAAAATGTATCAGTGTACATGTGGACATGATGATCATTGTCTTTGTCATGGGCTCTTACAAACAAGTTAACTAATCACCATTGTTACTCCCTCAGACAAAGCAATACAGTGCATCATCTGCATGTTCTTGTGCCTAAGTCAGGACCCAGAAGCAATACGGGCAGAGATGAAATAGTTAGAGAAATAAAGAAGGTATATTAAATAGGTCTTGTACACATTTGCACTGTGAGGGATTTGGAGGACATTAAACAGCAGACTCAGAGGGAAGAATGCCTTCCTGCTCTGAGCCTATTCTAGCGAGGTGGGTCCATGCTAATAGGATGAGTGGGAGACAGATTATAAATGTGGACAGTAATTGAAAGGACAATGTTTCTTACAGTAATGGACCAAATCAAATCTGCAGCCAGATGCCCCTCAACACACAATGTTCATCTCCCGTCTTTATTGGTTTGTTAGATGCTATACTGTCTTGTAAATTAGTTTTGTAAAGATGGACCTAGTAGGAATCAAGGTAATAAAGCGTATGATGCAAAATACTTAGTTAATGCACTTTGAGCGTTCTCTAGTCAAGGCAAAGTGTGGCTACTATGATGCATTTTGATTTATTTGGTTTCTACTAATGCCACATGTGCTATATCATAGCTTTGATGCCTTCATTATTATGTTACAACGTAGAAAATGTATAAAAACCCTTAAAGGGTCTAGGTTTGTGCTATACACAGTGCATGATGGATGGAATCGATGGAGAGAGAGTTTTCTCATTGCGATTGCAGTAGTTTTCCATTGTTTTATGTTAGGAGTGTGTTGTGTTGTCAGGAATGCACAAATGCGTTCCATGGCCTTTTTAAGGAAATCTCCCCACAGCGTCCCAACCAATAAGATCACAGACCGTCTGCAAATAAATAATATACCGTATATCTTCACGATAGCCCTCTTTTACAAGCAGGGCTCAGACTTGGTCTTGGACTTATTTAGAGCATGCACAGCATTTTACAGTGTGTAATGCAAAACTACAGCTATGCATGCAACACAATGTGCTACAGTATAAGATGATGGGCTGTGTTCATCTCCCTGGGTAATATCACCTTCCATCCTCTGTGACTCATCCTGAGATGTGATGCTAACCTATCAACATGGCATCATAGCAACACCACATTTGGGTGACGGGAGCTGTTGTCCCTTGTGGCCATTCTTCACAAGCTACACTACAACTTTACCGCATGATGTTCCACCAGTGGAATGTGATCTTTACAGCTTAATCTCCCCCATATGGATCATCCCATCCCTCATCCTGCCTATTCTCTAATGCATGCCTAAAAGAGGAGGCGGTGGGTTGGATTTAGATGTGAGGTCAGGGGTGCATGGGTGTGGATCAGAGGGGTATATACAGCCTCTCACCTCTGTGAGGGTAAGGGCTTGTGGTGTGACCCTGTGTGGATGCTACCGGCTTCTTTCTGTATTCTTCGCGACATCTCTCTGCTCTGCGCTCCTGCCCTGGGCTGGAAGGCAACATGACTTTCTACAGGCACTCAGGTAAAGGCAGTGTGAGTGAGCACGATGCTGCTCATGTGTTGGTCAGGTATCTGTGCTGCTTTTAAGGTATAGGCAGACACTTTGAGATAATACACATTTGTGTCAAATGCAGTCAAATGTATATAGTGTGTATAGCTTATACATGTAGCTATTGCAAGCTAAATGTACGCTAATACACTTTTTGTCAAATTCAACAAATATCTCCTCGCATTTCGCAGGTTTACCGGTCTCTGTGCGTGTTGAAAAAATAATCAGATACTTCTACACAGCCCTGGCTCCGTAAATAGTAACATAAACAAAGTGGCGAACACCGCACGTATCAACAATGCCGTTGTACTACACTTTGCTTCACAATGCATTTCGATATGCGGAGCGATATTGTTTTGATTTGAGCTTGATGTTAGCAAGCATTCTCAAGAATGACTGACCCTGCCTTTAATGCTAGCTGCCTCTCCTGTGTGCGTGATGAAAACATCAACAAAAACAAAGTGGTGCAGACCGCACCACACAACGATATAATCTTGGGTCCATTGGGGGTGGAGCTTCTGAGGGAACACCCATTGAAGGAAGAGGTGTTTTTGTTTTTAATTTCTCCATAATGACTGACGACTATACCTTTAATGGGAGCATCTGCTTGATACAGGAACCACTGGGGTGGATGGGAATATGAGAAGTTGAGAACGTTTTGCTCAGTGATCATAGAGATTTATAATGCACTCAAACATGCCTGGCTACCGTAAATATGTGGGTTTGATCAGTGAAGTTACGACATCGGAGAGGAAAATAAATGTATATGCTGCGATATATACATTCTATAGAGTTATACTGTTGTGTAATATTGCTATCACATTTTAAAACACTTGTTCAACACTGACAGCTACTCATTATCACAACAAATTATTAAATATGATAGAGAGGATGACATTTAAAACATGTTCTTGAGGACACACTTAATCTGATGGGCCGTGAATAATTAATTGTTTTGAAAAAACAATTAATTGTTCATTGTTTCGAAAAACTAAACCTATGATTTATATAATTTTGTTATTTGTAAACTCACCAAATTGTCAAATGATCTCATACATGTTGTGAAGAGATTTGGTTTGATGAATTGCTTGTTGTGGTTGGCTACTTTCTATACTAAATGTTTACGAGAATCATTCCCCAATGTTGACAATAACAAATGCGTTAGTGTAGCTGCTGTTCTGGCTGGCATATCAGTCAGGTCATGCTGTCTTTGAAATGCTGCTTGACGCCTATGCCTGGCTGGCAGCGCTCAAAGTGCTTTCCCCCTGACCTTTCCCCATAAGAGGTCTCCTTCCCAATGGGAACACAATGGTATGCTCCATCCTCTCCTGAGCTAAGTGGCGGTGCATACCATGGCGGTTTTCAAAGGGGGCAGCTGCCAGACAGTGTGTACAAAAAGATTAGAGCTGAAGTATTGGCCACTCATATCAGGCACGTCTAAACTAAACACCACAATAGTTCCCAAAAGTCAAACCCTCCCCCACCGCCCCACATTCCACTTATTCTCGATATTTATCCATCTAGAAGGTGAACACAATTATAAGAGCAGAAACAACATGATAGATCTTTAGATGGGATGGTCATTCTCTGTGATTTGCCCTGATGGGGTTTGGACATTTCACCTTCCACAAATGCCAGGGATGCAGAGTGGCTGTGTGTGTGTGCTGGTGAGGCAGTCTCACTAGAGCTCAGTACTCAGGCCAGTCTATATATCCCGATGCCACAGCTACAGCCAAGCATCTCACTACAATGTGCCCTGACACTCTGTCCATCCACACACACCAAATCCCTGATGGCTCTCTTCCCATACGCAGCTGTTAACCTCAACCCACTTGAACAGCCCGTGTTATAAATATTATGTGGCTCCTATGGTAACCAGGACAATGTGCCATGCCTCTTCTGTCGCCCTATTTTGAATAGAGCTGGATTAAAATACTTCCCGACAATATCTGAGTTATAGCTTTATGAATAAAAACACTTGAGGCATAGACGTGCAGTGTGTTCTTACACTGCTGGGCTACCATGTTTGACATCCTTTAACAACAGCAACATTGTCCGCGACGATAAAAAAAGAGCTCCCGCGTCACACGCTGAGACCCCCTCCCAGTAAACCACTCTAGTCTCGTCCAAGGATCCAGCAGACGCCTACAGCGCCCCCTGGGGGACGCAATGGGAGCATTGATGAGTGATGCAGCGAGCGAGGCATCTCTAGTGTTTAGAGTTTACACTAAGTGGGGTCAGGGTTGGGAGGCAACTGAGCCAGAGTTAATAATATGACCAGCCAGAGCCTAATACTGTCTAACCAGCCAACCATCACAGCCAGCTAGGCTATGATGGGGGCTAGCTGACACGATGCAACCGTTCAATTGGCTTAACCGACCAGATTGGACATCTGCGGTTAATTTCTCACCTAATGCATTCAACACACTTCCCAGTTGTTCGGTATGCTGCTGTTAAGCCTGCTTCCTGCTGTTTAATTATAAGCACTAATTGTAAGCATTCCTGCAGTAAAAACACTTATATGTTACAAAGTCTGGAACAATGAAAACACTTTATATGTCACAATACTGAATACTGTTTCTTTTGTCACCCAACTGTGTATTAATAAATATATAGGCCTATATATATCAGATAAGTGTGTTTTCTTGGTGTGTGTATCATAGATAAAACTACCGTATATAAAAAGTGTGTGTGTGCGCGTGCGCGTTCTTCACCATTTACAAATATACAGTAAATGACAACACTGCCCCCACCTGGTGAACATTGAGATCCACGGATCTCTATAGAATAACGGGTCCTCTCTACACAATGAAACCAGAGCCATGGCTCTGATTGAAACTAGCAAAATTAAAAAAGCCCTTTAGCTCACTTGGTTTAGCATACATGATGTAAGATGGCTATATTTAATCTAAATACTGAGATCTTATAATAATATCATATACATATAGATATAGGCTATCCCATATAGGCTAAATTAAATGTATTCACTTGTTATTTTCTTGTACACACTGTCAAAATCTCTCTGGCGTTTCTACAGGTCCCAGGAGCTACCTAACCTCCACCATGACTGACCGCTTCGACTGTTACTACTGCCGTGACAACCTACACGGGAAGAAGTACGTGAAGAAGGATGACAAGCACGTGTGCACCAAGTGCTTCGATAAGATCTGTGCCAACACATGCGCAGAGTGCCGCCGCCCCATAGGTGCAGATTCCAAGGTGAGTGTGTTTACATTTTAAATGTCCTATTTAAGACATTGTACACATTAATACAACAGCAAGCAACTATTTTCTATGTAAATATATAGGTTTTGGTCTGAGATGCTGGTGCTTATAGCGACATCTACTGGCAGACTAGATAATATAGTGATGGACTGATTAAGTAGAGGGTGCTGCAACTAGAAGTCAAATTGAGGACAGTATAGTAAAGGTTTGTGGTAAATAAGAATATAGTATATAGTAGGAATATAGTGTTGGAGGCTCTGGATCTCATTATCTGCTGATCTCGTGTGTTCAGGAACTCCACCATAAGAACCGATACTGGCATGAAGACTGTTTCCGCTGTGCAAAGTGTTACTTGGCCCTGGCCAATGAGCCTTTCAGCAGCCGGGATGACGGCAAGATCATGTGTGGCAAGTGTAGCGCCCGCGAGGACGGCAACCGTTGCCAGGGCTGCTACAAGGTGGTCATGCCAGGTGGGTCAGCTTAATTATTGTTATTAATTATTAGTAAATTATTGTTAATTATTGTTATTATTACCACAAGGATGAAACGCATAACCATAATTATTAAAACCCTATCATGCACATGTTTATTAGCCATCCAAGCCTTCCAGTTGGCTAGGGTTTGTTCATTGTTGAGGTGCATTAAGATATTTCTTGGGCGTCAGGAACCAAGAATGTGGAGTATAAGAACAAGGTGTGGCACGAGGAATGCTTCACCTGCTTTGAATGCAAGCAGCCAATCCGCACGCAGAGCTTCTTGACCAAGGGGGAGGACATCTTCTGCGCCCCCTGCCATGACAAGAAATTTGCCAAGAAGTGCTTCCACTGCAAGCAGGTACAGAACGTTTTGTGATGTTGCCTTCTTTGACCACCAAGGGACAAGTGAATGCAGTGTGCTTAATGGTGGAGTCAGGGGTTCTGAAGAAAGCCTGTTGATATTTGAACTGGATCAAAACAAAAACACCTCTCTTCAATGCCATAGGGTGCTGCCTCAGTAGCTCCGCCCCACACATTGGACATGCATTACCATTGGCTGGGATAATGTTGATTTGCGTGTGTGTTGTTTAGAAACACCAGATAATTTTTTCTATGAGAACACAGAACAGACAAGACCATGAGGCTTTATTTGCTGAATTGGAGAAAACGTTTAACGCTGACTTATACACGTACACAACTCTCAACAAGCCTTATACCAAAAGTCTTCAACAGGGAGGTCCTCTAATGGCACATGGCACAGGGGACCCCCTATCAGCCAAGGGGTCCTTGGGCTGAAAAACATTGAAGACCTCTGCCTTATACTGTATATGGTTTCACCTAGTAATGAATGTGTTCCCATGCCCCCTCTAAGCCCATCACGTCCGGGGGCATCAGCTACCAGGACCAGCCCTGGCACTCCGAATGCTTTGTGTGCCAGACCTGCCGCAAGGCTCTGGCTGGAGCCCGCTTCACCTCCCACGAGAACAGCGTCTACTGCGTGGACTGCTTCAAGACGGACGTGGCCAAGAAGTGCCATGGCTGCAAGAATCCCATCACCGGTACTGAACTCATCTCCACACCACGTTTTACTTTTCGTGTTCCGCACTGACACTCGCAGCGAAGTCACTGTTGTTTGTGACTTCAGGAAACAATGGTGACACAGGTTTATTTATTTGTATTTATTAGGATTAATACCATTACATTGCCTCTTTCTGTCTACAGGGTTTGGCCATGGCACCAATGTGGTGAACTATGAGGCCTACTCCTGGCATGAATACTGCTTCAACTGCAAAAAGTGCTGCCTCTCTCTTGCCAACAAGCGCTTTGTCGTCAACGGGGATTACATCTACTGCCCTGACTGTGCCAAGAAGCTGTAAACTGCACTACGTCCTGATCAACAATTTAAGGGGGGCGATCAGTAGGGTGTTACCACAAACAAAAACAAAACAATTCTGCATAAGTATCTTTTTGAAGGTTTAACTCAATATTTAGTGATAGGTGGGGAAAAAAGATTGAGGCTGCTCCTACTACTTAGCATTATATACATTAGTCAAATGTAAGTATGTATTATTTTGGATAGGCTGTTTGTGCTTGTTAACTGCTATTTTGTTTATTCTTATAAGGCAAAGCCCTTTTCAGTGCCTTACTGGAATCGTTCAAAAAGAAAATCTATATGTACACGTATCGCTGCTCATACCGTACATACCAGCTTGAATAAAACAAAATTAGTAAAAAAAAAATAAAATAAAAAAATAGTCAAATTAGTTGATTATGTATTCATATGATAAGTAGACAAAGCATATAGTTGACAGCTTGTACTAGTAGCCTGGAATTTACCATACAATAAATAAAACACAAGTGATCTTTGTTGGGTTGTTTATTTTCCTTCAGTTTATCTTCCAAGAGTCAGGAAAACCACATCTCTGCAAAACTTTATTTTTCAACAGTATAATTTCAGTACACTTTTAGATACATTTACAAATAGAACGTGTGGACAGGGCATTGTTTAAGTTCGATAACCCCCAAGACAAAGATATTCCTATTCACATTGTCACCCAGGTTGGGTAGACTGATTGTCGTGGCCGAGGTTAGGATGTGACATGTTCATTTTTCTTAGTAAATAATGGACAAATAAAACTAACCCTCAGTCTAAGGCACCCTTCTATTCCATTCTTATAGGCCCAACAATCAACTCCCAACACATACTCCTTTCCAGGACACAGAAACATATAGCGAATACTAAAGCAGATGTAATATTTGCTATATCTCCAGCAGCAACTGCAGTGGTCCCCTACTCATGGCATGTTTTGCCACTGAAGTAGCAAAGCAGTGAGGCCAGCAACCATTGGCTTCGCTGGGAGGTTTGGTAGTAGCGGATGAGTCTGCACAGTAAAGCTACTCAGACACAGTCTCTCTCAAGAAGGGTTATGAAACATCTCGTTTTTGTTCATATGTATAATGTATGGCCATGCAGCACGGCAGAGCACTGTTAAGTCATTAGGATCTATCAAGAGTCGGTTACATTCTTTACGCTACTAGTCAAAAGATTCAAAGCCCTTTATTCAGATGGAAGCTATGGCTGTACAAGCCTATTTTAAGAAACAATGTCAAAGTAAACAGGGGAGTCAAAATAAGGCCCCCGATCCTCATTTAGAATATTCAACAATTACAAACTTCAAGCTTTGCTGTACAACAGACAAGATGAACAATGTCAGTTGACATCACGCTAGACGCTTACTGGCTGTACACAATGGTCAGAACATCATCAGACAACGCAGGCACTCCAACAGTGTGGCTTCTCTAGCCAACTCTCCAATCCACTCCGTTAGTGATCAAGGCCATTTTCAATAGCAGGGGGCTGAGCACAGGATTAGGGAATAGTTAAATACATGCAGCAATACACTGTACACACACACACATCAATCCCAGGGAGATGGGTAGAATCCTACTAACCCCCATGGTGGTCAAACTGGAAACCGAGGCCTTCATATAAAGCTTGCTATTCAGGGATGCCCAAACTGACTTCCCTGGCAGAAGTCAAACTAGCTAAGGTACAGTAACAGGCAACCTACTGCCTCTCCACACTAAACATGGCTGTATCAGCCTAATACTGATTACATACACAATACAACATTTAAATACATGTAGAAATATACTTTATATATAAACAGAGCCAAATTATATATTATAAAAAACATTTGAAATGCGCTTTGCTAGGAGAGGTATAAAAGAAGCAGCAAGAGAATCTTAGTTGGGCTAAGAGAGGGAAAAACTGGAATTAGTAAAACAGCCAAGAAGACAGAAAGGCTGCAGATACCCAAACATTTATAGTTTTAGCTCCTGAGGAATATAGGGCATCGTGAGAGAGAACCCCAAACCATACAAATTCAGTTAATAGACTAGTACACTAACACACACCCATACATACACACATACATACATGCACGCACACCTTGGAAAATGCTTTAAAACACAAATTAAACTCAAGGACATTTTCTGTGCAATTACAACAATCATACACATGGGAATAAACTAGCGTGTGGGGTACACCAGCTGTTACTGGATGCAGCATAATTATATATATATATATTGATGTAAGTAGCTAGCAAAATAATTAACATGTCACCAGCCTAGTTGGGGCAATACACAGGCCGTAGCCTCCTTCAGTAACAACGGAGGTGTAGAACTTAAATAAAAGCCAATGGGATGAGCATATGAACAGATCAAGGACTGGATGAAAAGAATATGACAGGAGGATTGCGTCACCGAATAAGTCAGTTCTACCCAAAGGAACTTAAAATGAACACCCTTAAAAAAGCAGAAGATCAAATCAGAAAGACCATATTGATGCTGAAAACAAGCCATTACTTTGTAATTTGGTTTGAATTACAGACAACATCATCCTCTAACTTCACAATAATCTTGCACTATTCCTGGAGATAAATGTGCCTGCATTCTGGAATATTCTCATACGAGAAAAACTACACATTAATAGTAACAGTGAAGCCAAAAATTAATAAATTACAACAACGCACCCTTGAAAAGAAAAAAAAAATAAACACTTAAAAAGAAAACAGCTGAAAGCCAGAGGAGCCATGTATAGTATAGACCCTGCAGCAAACACTGAGGGAATCTATGCTGATGTCCCTTAAAGTGTATATCTTCTTTAATTCCGTTTGTACATTTCTTCCATACAGGTTCAAACGTAGCACGGGGGGAGATCTCATGCTCCTCCCGTGGCAGAGGAGGTTTGGGTTGACGAGAGGAAGATGGACGTGGAAGGAGTGTTTGAGGAGCTCTGCTGGACAGGAGCTGTATGAGTGCAATAGCAGGTCGTCTCCCAGCGAGGGTGCTGTCACATCTCTACGGAGAGGTAGAGGGTTGGTCTGTCAGAAATGTACTTGCAGCATTAGTCCATGATATAACATGCATCATGTACAGTGATGTATTTCAGCTTTTGCTCTTATTTACATTCTATTCTGTTGTTAAAGGCAAGGTCAGTCACTTGAGAACGCTTGCTACATTGGAGCTCAAATCAAAACAATATTCCTCCGTGCCCTCCACCTCAAAACTCACTGTGAAGCAAAGCGTAGTACTATTACTCTGGCTTTGTTGTTTATTTAAGGACCCAGGGCTGCGTAGAAGTATCAGATAGTTTTTTCAACACGCAAAGAGAACGGTAAGCTAGCGAAATGCAAGGAAATATTTGGTGTATTAGCTTGCAATAGCTGACTTTACCTTCAAGTGTTAGAGCTGTGCACCTTTTGTATACATTCTCCCATTTGTTTTTAGAAATGGTTGGTTATCAATGGCACTGCCTGGATGTGTGAGCCATGAATATCAATGCTCAGACTGACCATGTCATTCAGCCTGTGTGACAATAAACCTTTAAACCACGGCAGTCCTCACCTGACAGTCCATGGGGCGACTAGAGGAACGCATGCCGTTAACCCGGGGTGCCCTTGTCCCCCAGGGCTACCCGGGGCACATCAGTGTCCCCCTCACAGTCAATCAAGGTCGGGTTGCAGCCCTCCGCCTCAATGAGGGGCCGGACCTTGGCATGAACGCTGATGTCGATCAGCTCCTCCAAGCTCCAGGGGCCGGGCTTTCCGTTGAGGCCCGGGACGTGGTCCACCATGGGGGACTCGTCCTGGAACTCTGAACCCTCCACCAGGCGGCTCTTAGGCAGGGGCCTGAATGGAGAAGGATGGAGGGATGACATTTGTCATCAGCGCTACGTCACATAAGAGACTGTCTCTGGTCTCAGCATCTTCATCAGCACTACGTCACATAAGAGAATGTCTCTAGTCTCAGACTCTTCATCAGCACTACGTCACATAAGAGACTTGTCTGATACATAGCCCCCTGAAAGCATGTCAACACTATAAGAAAGGGGGGTAGTAGATTTAATTGGCTGTTAGCATCGTCACTCACAAATCTGTATCCATAAATTCGGCATGACGCTAGAACAGTGCTTTATTTACTAATTTCAATCTCTCAATTTATGTTAAGCAGCAACCATAGCCTATTTAACAGATTTACAAGACATGCAAGACTTGTGTGTCGTATAGTTTCCAAGCAAATTCAGTTTAAGGCCCTATTCGGTCATTGAGTAATATAGTTTTTCATTGTGCATGTCAATCAAAAGAAATCTCCTGTCAGGTAGGGGGGCTCAGAGCTGGGATGAAGTTAAGAATTCATTGAAAAAGCTACGCTTAAAGGTTTAGGCTACAGTCTTTGTAAACCAAAATAAATCAGCCCGGGGGGGGGGGGGGGGGGGGGGGGGGGGGGGGGGGGGGGGGGGGGGGGGGGGGGGGGGGGGGGGGGGGGGG
>JAODUE010060354.1:0-16752 GCA_027564755.1 Amblyopsis hoosieri | reverse complement strand
GCTTTTTTTTCGATTGTATCTTTCAAAATCTGGCTAAGTTACTGGTTTTTCCAAGATGACATACTCATCCTTTAAGTCTTACACCACCTTTGTTACTATACTCAAATTAATTAATATAGAAATCAAAATCAAAAAATATCATTAGAACGAAAAATATTTAAAAAATTAAAAATAAACTATAATCCTCCATGGTGAATTATGTTGTAAGAGGTAAATACTTTTTTAAACATTGTAAAATATTCATTAGTAACATTAAACAAACATTAGCGTTAGGAACTAGCAACAGTTGCACCATCATTCAACTTGAATGCAGGTCCAAGGCACCCCAGCAGACACGTGCATGTGCCTGTCATGAGTGTTTAAACCACTAGGCGGCAGCTGAGGCATTACGATAGTGATGGTATACAGAATGTTTCATTTTGGTTTGCGTTGGTTCGAGAGCAGCAGATCTATGTTCCCAGGTCTTTATTTGTTCACTCGTTTGGTATCCTCCTCAATATATTTAGGAGACGTATTATGCCAGGGTCTCTAAGGTCTGCTGGGGTCACCGGGGCACCAAAATGCATCCACCAAAATGCCCTTAAGTGATGCCACGTCAGCCTCGTCAAACACTTCTAAATGACATAAACAACTTGTCTATAAATAAAATGTGTCTTTCACACAACTACATTTGTACTAAATGACAAATACAAATGAGGCCTGCTGACCTATACAACCTATTACCTATTACTATTACCTATTTCTATCACCTATTACTCAGCGGATAGCACATATGTAGGTGTCTAGATAGGCCTACTGGTGCTTATGTCTACAGGTGCTGAACTCTGTATTTCATATTATTCAAAAAAGGCATTTTTGGGGACCAGAAAATTACAACAATTATCAAATATTATAATATATCAAAAAAAAATGTATATCCCATCTCTTCCCATATGAAACACATTTTCTTACAACAACCATAGCGCTAATACATCTGAAAATAATTATAGTGCTGTTTAAAGCATGTTGATCTTTGACTTGAACTAAGTGTGTTCGCTGAAGCACCCATATGGTGCAAATCTTCACATCAGATTGGCCATATGGTAATCTACTCCTACTGGGAAAATTGGAGGTGGGAAATATTTAGTTTTATATGATGCAAAGAATAATGAGAAATTGTCATAAATAATAAAGATGTACAATCTGTAAAAGTTTTCTGTAAATAGCTGTCTATTAGATTGTAAGATACTAAGGTAATGCAATAATAAATCATCTTTCTTACACTAAATGAAATCCACCCAGTTGCAGTTGTTGAGTATGTTTCTATGCAATATGGTGCAACTTATGGACAAGAACTTTCATCAAAATTTTGCCAGTTGTATAAATTCTGTATCTTGTGAATGATTAGGAATGTGTGCTGTCTTTAAAATTATGGCTAAGCAGTCATTCAATTCTACCATTACCACGGGCTATCCAGCAGGTGGCTACAGTTCAAGACATGCAAAATATCCTGACTGACGTGGAATTTTCATAAATGAAACAAGTAATACACTCTACGTGTAATAATACTAATTTGAGAGATATCTATATACACTATACTGCTAATCTATGCAACTGCCCAGCTTTCCACAGACTAACTCAAGAAAAGCATAGGCCTATATCTTCTCCCTATGCTATTTTGTTGTAGTAGCCTATGTTATTACTTTAATTCTTAGAAAATAAATACAAAATGTGGCTAATTAGAACAATATGACCTTTACTATCAAACTAATTTATAGCTGTAGGCCTACTAAAACTGAATACGTTTACTTATAATGACTGGTATAGGCTATTGTAGCTTAGGCTATAAGTTTTATTAAAGTTAAATTCACTTTAGGCTACTCACTTTAAACAAAGATTGTTTAAATACTGCTTAAACTATCAAGAGCATAGGTTATTAAGGAATGCATGCACAGCACACTTAATGTCTGCGTCGCTGATATTAACATTTATTAATTTAGGCCTATGCTATAAAGAGTTTCAAATCTTTCATATGGTAGCCTATAAGTTCTATTTTTTAAATTATTTTCATGTCTGCAATATTTTCTAGGTCTTGTGCACAAATGGTGACTGTCCTCTCTTGGCATACTCTGCTGCATAGAAAATAGCGTAAAGAACTATCGTTGACCTACTGTAGGGGGAGACAAAACATACTTTTTTTTTGCTGACTTCCCGGTCCTGAAAATTCAAAACACAACCGATAATTTCCCGTCCTGCACTACGCGTAGAACAACCTTGTGACAGTTATTAAAATAAAACAAAAAATAATATAAAATCGCAGGAACACTATTATGTAATACAAATTGAGGATATCGGTTATGCTGACTGATACGCACATTTTGCAATTGATAAAAAATTACTATATGTCCGCTTGAATTTATATTTATTTTTTTTCTCCACTATGTGTGTCACCGCTGTGTGTAGAGCCGCTGAGGCAACTAGTTGGCGCCACTTTCAAACCCTCCACTGAGAGAGAATGAGAGCCAGGCTTGAAAAATATTTTCAACAAATATTTATTTTAATTCTTTCTAATCGGAATTTAAAGAGGACTAATTATTTATTTCCTTCACATTGCATTGGGACATGTTTCTCAAAGGTAAGTTGTATTTGTTACACATTTTGTCCAACTAGCATATGTTTGTTAAAAAACATTATATTTAGGTTATTATGCTTTATTTTATGCATATTAGCTTAGGTAAAGGTTACAATATAGGGCCTACCATTTTGCATGTTCAGAAACCTTTCTCTGGTTCTTCATATTGTTTTATGATGCTCTGGTTTAAATGTATCAAATGTGCAAATCCTAAAACAATGTTACATTGTAGGGATGCCACTTATTTAAACTTTGTATCAAGCCCATTTCTATTTGGTTTCAAATGCATATATTTTTCCTCTGGGGAAGGGGCAGCTTGGTAGCCTAATGCATATTTGATGTTAGCGTTGACATTAACTTTGACCGTTATCAATAAGTAGCTACGTGTTTCTGTATGACATAGGAGGAATTGTTCAGTCGAAAGAAAAGAGATTTGAACTACGTCGCGGACACTCCCCCGTTCATGGCTCAAGTAGCGGTCGTGGACCCTCCCAGACTAGGCC
The DNA here is from genome assembly GCA_027564755.1 of Amblyopsis hoosieri. Classification (NCBI taxonomy): domain Eukaryota; kingdom Metazoa; phylum Chordata; class Actinopteri; order Percopsiformes; family Amblyopsidae; genus Amblyopsis; species Amblyopsis hoosieri. The sequence goes on along the minus strand of JAODUE010060354.1, from coordinate 13,638 downwards.
TACGTCACGCAAGGGAGTGCAGCCTAAACGGACACTGTGGGCGAAACCACGACACAAGTGAATGTATCTGAGCGTTGCGTCGTTGTGCTAGGCGCCGTCATACGTGTTCTTTTTTCGGTACTGCGTTTACAAAAAATATGGTCTCAAACCATTGCCCACCACCATATAATATAGCCTGAATATAAAGAGAGAACATCTTTATGTAAACTACGGAATAGAACATGCCGCCCTCCCTTCACGTGGGTTCACACATAATGTCCTCTTAAAGAGTATGATCGCAGATCATGGACCAGACCCTACATGCAACCCCCACCCTTCAAGCTGCCATCTCATCCCGTTCGGTGCGTAAGGAAAAAAAAGGTTTTCCGTAGATGTGTGAAATATTTTTTTTTTATAATTAAACAAAACAGTAGAGAATAATTGTAAAGTTTAAAAAAATTAGTTTTTTTTAGACGTTAAGTTCAAAGGAATCGCCCCAATAAAATATTATTGAGTCAGCAATAAATTAGGCTACCTGTCAGATCTTCTACAGATAATACAGAGAACACGTAGTCTAAATATGCATAAATGCTTTAAACAAATTGTATATTATCTTAAACTTAACAGAAAAGTACAGAATGTAGATGTAAACTTATAACATTGATCACCTGAAATGGCTTGAGTTGAAACAGTCAAATAACATTATGGGTTCTTTACAAACACCCACACAAAACTTTCAAATGTGATACTGTAAATTCCTTTAGGCCTATCCCAAAAAGCATACACCTTACTTACTTATATTTAAGGTGTATGTATTATATTTAATGTGTAATACAGATATTTGTATTAAGGAAAATCGAAAATATTCCTTGAGTGTAGTTCAAGTTGATTTAACATACAAATTCTACCTCAATATAAGTTCATAAGGTAAGCGAATGTAGTAAACAGAGTATATTTAATTTGTAATATCTGGTAGGCCTGAACGATACAGTTGTGTATGTTGAGCTTAGTTAAAAAGCAAGCATTTTCATTTTTTATTTTCTTTACTTTTGTTGCGTTATGCCATTATTGTGTTTGCTATGCTATGTTGTCTGTGTTAAAACTGGATTCTTAATGATCTTTTATAGTGTTATAACAGTGTACTGAAGCACATTGTATAGCCCATTGATATAAGGCCAAATGGACAAATATGATTGTGGTGTTTACACTATTTAACAAGGCATAAATACTTTTTTGAGGGTGTAGGCGTAGAGGCAGCTGCTTTACATTAAATCATGCCAAAAATATTGGCAATATTATTTTATAATAAATATTTTCTCTGTAAATTAGAGAACAATGCCCTTGTCTTCGCGTGTTCCACGTGTGAATAGTATGAGACCTGACTGGGGGTGGGAAATGCCTCGTAGTCCTTTGGTGAAACTATGTAGTTTGAGAATAGCACTTTCGCCACAGCCCCCTCCCTCCCTCTCTCAACGGATACAGAACACACTACAGATCTCATGACCAAATTACATTATTGGCAAGTCACAGACTGGAACAATCCCTGTACATTTGTAACCTATTTTTTTTGTTATTACCCTTTTCCTTGCAAATGTTTTATGAAAAGAAGTGAGAGCATCTTTGGGGGCATTACATGTTTATTTTTATTTTATTTAATCTACTTGCTCGTAGGTTTTTGGTGTGGCTGAGTGTGTGTGGGTAGCATCAAACACTCATGCCATGTTTGAAAGAACATAAACTTACTCACACAACCACACTTTCCCCATTTTACTTCCCTCCCTCTTCTGGCTTTCAGCGACTCGTTCCCACTGTTTTCATCTTCTCATCCCATCTCCCAAGTTTTATCTATGCTTATTAGTTTATTTTGTTCTTCCTTTCTTAATTTCCTTTTTCATAGCTTGCTTCTTTTTTCTCCTGCTTTCTTTTTTTCCTTCTTTCTTTTGCTCTGAGCTGGCTGACTGAGAAGCTTGGCAAGTGTACAAGACTAGCGCAGCTAGTAGAAGCACTGCACTAGCGCAGCTCAGCCAAACGTCCCTCACCACTACAAAATCATTTTTTTACCTAGAAACGCTTGCACCGACAGACCCTTAATTTCGTAGTCATCTTGCACACTGCCAGGGGGATGCCCAGCATTTCTTTCAGATTTTTCGGCGCCTATGAAAATGTTGATTTGTAATGTAGAAAGTGATGGCTGGGGAAAAAGGCTACAGCCTTGTAGGTTTTTATGCCTACTGAGCCTTCTCAGTCTCGCAGTCTCTCTAGTTGGAGCTCCACCGAGGCAGCACAGCATTCAGAAGAAGACAGTGTGGGATAGACAGAGATAAAGAAAAAGGTAGTTTTGTAAAGGTAGTTCTTGAAGGCAAAAGGCCAGAAAGGTAGTAAGGGGGCAATTTGTTTTTGGGGGCCAATTTTTGGCATTGGGATCAGAGCCCTCCCCAACTAGGAAAAGAAACAGGAGCAACCAGAGCCACTCATAGGCCTTTTTAATCCTCTCTTCCTTATATTAGACTATTAGACGTCCCTTGATACATGTTTGTAGTGGGCAATGTGATCTGGTATAAGTGAGTGTGTCTTTTTAATGTAATGTCTTTGTATTGTGGAAGAGCTTATCTTTGCTGCTTTGCTGTTGCATTTAAATATTACATCCTAGTTATTTATAAAGTGAATCAGACTGTCATTTTGTGCACTGAATTTAGCATCAGCATCTACAAAATATATCAGTACCTACAGTACATGAGATAAGTCATTTGTTTTTGGAGGTGTAGTTCCAGTATTGGGGGGGAGTAGTCAGTAATCTGTTTTGTAATATCATTAACCAGCAGCAGACGGTAAGTGAGCATTTCATTTTTTTCCCTGTCTTTTCCAAAGTTGTAAAACTGGCCACTGTTAACTTTGAACGGATAGACAAACAGGCCAGAAAGAAAAAAATGTATTTTGATCTTTACACAGCTTGTCTTCCTTTTCTTCCCTCTCATTCTTTCTTCCTTTCCCTCCACCGCAGTTTCTACTGTACAATACACTCTCTCACCGTCTCCCTTGACCTCTTGCTTTTCGTTCTCCCTTCTCTCTTTATTCTGTTCTCTCTCTTTTCAGTTTTAATGAGGCTGGCAATTTGAGGCTAAATCTAATGCCTGCTGCTTCTGTAACTGCTGACGTGAGCTCTTGCTTCAAACCCAATAATCTTCCACGGGGCAACGCACCTCTCACTCTATTTGTGATACAGTGAACTTCTATGACACTAAAACCAGTTTGTGATACAGTGGACTTCAATGACACTAGAAACTAGTTGATTTTACTTCCATTATGACTATGAGAAGCTTAGCTGTTTACTTTTTTATCGTGGATTTGCTCTGTTTGCCATTACTGATCTACTTTTGAAGTACATTACTTTATTTTTTATCACCAATTGGTTATGTCATAGAGTAGGCCTACTTAAAACAAAAGAACATTGATATTTATGTTTTCTAGTTTCACCTTGCTTACGTATTGAGGTGTCAATCTCATGTTATGATCAGTTCTTCCAGAAATAAAATGTAGTCCGACCTTTGTGAAGTTGGTGGGGGGGGGGGGAGTGATGCCATCTTAGTCATCTTAGACTTCTAACACCTGTTTAATAGACCTCTAAACAGATTCTTCCTGTGTTGATAAAAACATGATAAGATGTTTTCATGGAACAGCAACTGTTCAGAAAAGATTATATGTTTTATCTATTGTTACCAGCATCCTATTCTGTATTGTTTTACTATACTGTAGGCCTATATCACCAATATTTGGCAAGGTGCTGCCATATATGACTGGATTGTCTTTTGGTAAATCAACATTGGGAACATTACCTATGTATTGTGTTTTGAATATGATATCATAAATGTATTTATCTTACTGACCACTGACTGGGCAATACAAGCTGTATTTTTTTAGGGCCACATCAGCATGCTAATAAGAAAACCTTCCAAAAAGTGTTGCTCAATCTCTATTCTATAACCTGTTTAAATTATGTTGCATTTCCTAATTCCTTTAACTCCCAATGTCAGGTGTGTGTGTGTGTGTGTGTGTGTGTGTGTGTGTGTGTGTGTGTGTGTGTGTCTGTGTGTGTGTGCGTGAGTGTGTGTGTTATCTGGTGAAGAAGATGGAGCTATATGCCTGGTTCTGAGTGAATAATATCAGTTCAATCAATGGTGCTACCCCTACATTTAAATATCATTTCAATATAAATTAAATATCTCTTTAGCATACACACTCCATCTGTCATCATCCAGTCAGTCAGTCTCCCACTAAATCTAAACCTGATTTTATAAGATAACTGTAAATCAACTTAAAACATAAACACACACACACACACACACACACACACGTATACAATATACATCAGTCAATAGTGTTTCACTCCATGCAACAGTATTTGTAACTATAATATTAAAGATTAAACATTTTAAAAACCTAGATACACTTTTTGGGAAATGTTTTTATAGGCCTTAACAGTTAGTAGAAATATAAATAAAAAATTTATTTTGTTTGTCGTTTCATTATTAAATGTCATTGAGCATAACATTTGTTATTATTGCATTGTTTTATCTATGGTCTCAATAATATGGTATAATTGTCAAGATGATGGAAGAGCAATTTAGTCAAATTAAATTACTATGATTTTCAGTTACTTTTGCCCAGTAAGCATTTTGCATAGAGAATAATCATTTGAACTCCCAAAGTAAAAGGCCATCATAAAAATCACAAAAGATCCACTATTAAATATCTATGAGTATTTTAAAGGAGAAAAATAGCCTTTCTCAAAGTAGTGATTGAAGCAAAAATAGTATTCTTAACTATTATGGTATGTGCTCTTCCTCCATTTTGTCCACTTGTTCTTTCAACCATTTTGTAAATGTGTAATTCATTTCCGTAAAATGTTTGCCTTGGTGTGTATACTCTATGTAACATTTATAGACATTTTTTACGTATTATTCAATTTGTTTTTTATTTTTTATTCTATAATTAATTTTAGTAAACTGGTTTACTTATCTTGTCTGCAATTTCTCTATAAGGTCAAAATTGTATTTGGTCGCGTGCACATCTTGTAAAAGTATGCAAATATGTAATGTATTTTGTTGTGTGTACATTGTGTAAAAGTATGACAAACATGTAATGTATTTGGTTGTGTGTACATTGTGTAAAAGTATGACAAACATGTAATGTATTTGGTTGTGTACGTGTAAAAGTATGACAAACATGTAATGCATTTGGTTGTGTACAACGTGTAAAAGTATGCAAATATGTAATGTATTTGGTTGTGTGTACATTGTGTAAAAGTATGACAAACATGTAATTATTTGGTTGTGTACAACGTGTAAAAGTATGCAAATATGTAATATATTTGGTTGTGTGTACATTGTGTAAAAGTATGACAAACATGTAATGTATTTGGTTGTGTACAACGTGTAAAAGTATGCAAATATGTAATGTATTTGGTTGTGTGTACATTGTGTAAAAGTATGACAAACATGTAATGTATTTGGTTGTGTACAACGTGTAAAAGTATGCAAATATGTAATGTATTTGGTTGTGTGTACATTGTGTAAAAGTATGACAAACATGTAATATATTTGGTTGTGTACAATGTGTAAAAGTATGCAAATATGTAATGTATTTGGTTGTGTGTACATTGTGTAAAAATATGGCAAACATGTAATGCATTTGGTTGTGTACATAGTGAAAAGTATGACAAACACGTAATGTCAACAGCTAGACTGGAAACTTCAGGCTATAAATCTCTTATTCATTTGCCATTTTTCATTTACATATTGTCCAGTTTGTCTCTACAGCTTTACACCAACCTTTTGGACAAGCCCCACTTCCTGCTCTTCACCATGAGCCTCTACAGGAGACCAGAATCATACAGTATGGGGATTCAATGGACTCCAGGTGCCACTGTAGCAGCACATCATGTTTTGAAGATATTTGATGAAACACTCCAAATCATTATGTGCTGCCACGGTGATGCCTGGATATTACACAGAAATACTGATTAGGTACTATACTACATCTGTCTTTAATGGGTGTGTGTGTGCATGCGTTTTTATGTTTTATTCTGACCACTCTTATTGTCAATATAATGTCATCCCATCCCTGTGTTTTCTGAATGAAACCATTTTTTTAATGCTTTAAGAAGGCGAACTAAGCAAAGTTTAAGTAAAAAAAAACATTTATTTACATAAAATGTGCATAAAAAAAAAAAGAATATATTTCAAACTATGTACAGTACACCCATGTCAGATGGAGATATAAAAAAATGTGTTGAACAGAACAAGCCATTACCGGACACACGTTTACCAATAGGGTTAGTATTTGCACAGCTGCGTTTAAACCAATAGGTTTTAATATACAGTCCAAAAACGTCTGTTTCCCAGGGAAAACAAGTTATTTGGTGACTGGACAATTTGTATTGTAATTGCTAATTAGCTTGAGTGATAGTACCCTTTTCATGTATTAGGGAAACGAGTATACCATTCATTAATGGGTATGGCAGTGCATCAGCATTGGAAATTAATGAGTTGCTTCAGTAGATGTACCTGTACTGTAGTCTAACAGAGTGGAAAGAGCTAAAGTACACCTGTTTTTGTTTTTTCAATTAGAAAAGATTAAAAATGTCTAATTAGCATTATCACCTCAGAAACAGTGATTCTTGTACTGTATGCCAACTGACAATGTGTCAGCCACCCAGGTTCGTTCACATTATATATACTGTATATATATATATATATATATATATATAAATTAAATATCACATTCTGTACTTTTGAAAAAAAAATGTTATGTCCATTTCACCAATGATACTTAGTGGTAAGGTAGTGGATTCCCAAAATAAAGTTTGATGTACAACTTCTCCAGTTGTCAAACCCCTACCTGCTACACAATGCCTCTAACTGTACTCTATTGTGTCCTAATTGTAAATCTTTATTTTCATTTTGATAGAACTCTCTGAAAAATATTTAGAGAATGTTATTACATTTGTTTTTGGTGGGAAGAACAGTAATGGACTCAGACATTTGGACCCCACTGTATATTACATTTGTATATTAAAACATTTATGGGTTATGAAATTTACACACCAATTTTATTTATGAGATTTACTCACTTGTTTCTGAATTGTAAGCCACAGCAAATCTCAACAGATGAAATGGAACACATGAACAAAGATCACAAATAAAATAAAAAAGTATAAGCTAAGCAGTGAGCTACATGTAATTGTTCTGTTCATCAATAAGAAGAATGTAGGTATACAGATTTCTAACCTTAACTGTACAGGATTCTTTTTCATATAATACAGTGTCACATGCCTTAACAATTTCAAGTTCATATTTTACTTTTGTTTTACATATTTTCTTCTGCCTGGCATTAATCGACACACACACATTGTTGCCTTCAACAAGAAGGTGGATACCTGAAAGGGTGGCATTACAAGAAATTGTTAAATTGTCTGGCATCTCTTTACCAGTAGGCCTCAACATAGTAACAGCATCAATGTATCAGCTAGTACTGCAGTGATAACTACAACCTACAGGTGAGCCCACCACCAGTGTGTCTGGCAGAAGCAGCACATCATTACTGGGAGCTTCTATCACTGCTGCCAGTAGGATAAGTGCTGCTCCAGTAAGACACACACTTACATCCTGTGCAGCAGGACTATTTGTGACCCACTGAAGCTTGAGTCAACCTGGAAATGTCTACGATTCAGTACATGTTAATGTATAGAATGACATACAGCCCATATAGGACAGCATTCAGGGGTGGAAGCACCTTTGTACAACATTTGACTGGATGTCCCTTGTTTAGTTTTAATTCAGATGTATACCTTTCAACCAAGAATACATTGCATATAAATAAATAAAGTAATCTGTTTCCACACATTTATGTTGAAGCACATATTTCTACACAACTTCAAAAGCCCTTGCAGTTCTGTTTTGTTATGTGTTGAATTGAAGAGTAGGCTTACTAAGGAAAGAAAATTACATCATCATCAAGACGTTACTAGTCAAATGTAAAATCCCAATATATTAAACACCTTTAGTAATGAAAACAATTATCGGTGTAGGCAAGATGTCAAAGGATCAGTCCACAAAATTAGGTAGAAATATTTAAAGTAAATGTTATGTTTGCTGTAGATATGTACACTGTAAAATCAATAAAACGAGGTTATTATATTGTTAAAAGGAATCGGCCTACACCGAGAAGAGTATTAATTACCCACCACTCAGCCTGGAATGCTGCAGGGGAAGATTTCCACTATCACCCCTTCAGCTGTACAATTGCTCTGATGCAACTGCAGCACAAGAGTAGGATACAACCTTTTTTACCCAGCATTCCTGGCATCAATCATCCTGGTTTTGTTGGGGGTCATTCCTTAAGAAATCAATGAACTGACCTAATCATAATTATGCACAAAATACATGAAATGTTATTCACTTTATTATTGCTGTGTTTTGCCCACATATAATATCAAACTAAACAAAAAAGAACTGAAAACAGCTAAAAAAAACAAACAGTTATGAATAGAAAATATATATTTTTTAAAGCTAACAATTCTAAATTATTCTCCTGCAGGTTAATTATTCAGCAATGTCTGAATATATATGCTCAGAAAGAATATTCTACAATAATTATAACTTTCTAACTTTCATAATGGAATGAACTAGCCTAAAGGTAGCTACATTTGCACATTAACAGTAAAAAAAAAAGAATTTAAATAAAACAATGAACAGGACACTTGAACATTTTAGTTGGTTACTTCATGTATATTTCTTTTCCACAATATTTACATAGGAGATTCCTTTATATGCAAATCTGATTCATATGGGCACAATGAAATGCTCTTCTAGATGTAGAATTAAGACCTTCCTATACAACTGAAGAAAATACTAAATACTTAATTTCATGCTGATTCTCTGGACTTTTTCCTGAATTACAAGGTCACTGAAGTACAAAAAAGAAATCTATTTACAGCCCAAATAGTTATCACAATAGAATCAGCTTAAGACTCAAACTAGGGAATCGAGATGAAGGTCAACGGGAGAGGAGTGGAAGGTCACTGGAATTCATGATGAGACTTGAGTCCAAATTCAGATTGTCTGTGGAAAGGGAAAAAAATATTAAGATTTACTAGTATGCCAGAGAGCTACAGCCAGGTTTAACTAGAGATGTATCTTTTGAACAGGAGCTGTATACAATTATAACGCACTTGCAAATGTGCAAACAATAGCATAAAACAAACATGTTGCAAACTGCTGCTTTAAACTGGTGTAAAAGCTTGATGAAACGACCATAAAATTTGTCAGGAACTGTAAGCATAAAAATAGATTTAGTATAATAAAGTATCATGGTCCCTACTGACAATTAACCTGATATGTAGAGACTACTTTAGTTTGAGGCTTATCAACAGAACAAGTCCACTTTGAGTAGACAGTGTTTTCTATTAAGTTTGTTTTGTTTTCAAATAGGCATACATGTTTGTGTTTATGTGATAAATGAGAGTATATAAAAATTTATTTAAACAGGATAACATTTAAAATTCATAATAATAATTACAAATAAACATTTTTTAAAACCTTTGTATCAGCTCTTTTAAAACTATATTTTCATATGCTGTACATCAGCGGACATAATATTGAAATAAGATAACTACAGTGGAGGGTTTATCAAAAGTTCAACATCTCAAATAGGCTTTTCACACTGCACTTTTTCAGCATTTATAGAATCTTCTTAGGCCCGGGATAAGAAAGCATTCACATTGGCATGATCCTGGAAAATACCAATATGGGCTGAACCCAACTTTAGCCCAAAGCTAGCTGTCCCTGTTCCGGAGCAGTCCCCTACGTGATTTGGAACACGGCACATTTAATCCAGGACTAGTAGAAGTGCAGTGTGAATGGTGTAGCCTGTGTCTGGATAACACGGGGCTAAGAATATGTAGTGTGAAAAGCCTGGTCTTTTGAAAAGCCAAGAGTCCTCCTTGATCAGATAATCAATCAAGGAATGCTAAAATTATGTGGTAATGCTTGATTTTAAATAAATGCAAATTACATTAGTTAAATTAGTTGATTGTTATCGCAAGGTGTAACCAGAGCCATGTAGAAGAGAGTCACGCCAACAGAAGTTCTAAATTCTCAACGGTCACATGGTTTATGCAGACGCAAAACAGTTCCAGGAAGTGCGTGTGAGCAATTTAAACTGATAAAAACAGATACATGATTGCAATTTTTGGTAATTGGTCACTAAATGCATAATTTGCAATATAACGTATAGGGTACTTCTTGTGTATATATATATATATATATATATATATATATATATCCATCCTGGTGTAGCCAGGCTCCTTTGGGAAGTGTTTGCAAGTAGTTTCCTCCTACTCTGAACCAATCGGTGTTGCTACAATTGTTTTGATCTTCATCTAGCTCTACCACCATTTCGAAGCATGCTTGACATTAATGCAATCTCACTAAACCATGCTTATTGGGCCGCCAGCAAGGTCAATGTGCAAACGCTAATTTGAACAGGGTTTCCAGACTGTAGAGAGCAATAGTCGGGCGGAATCAGGCTACGCTACAGTGGATATAAAAAGTTTACACACCCCTGTTAAAATGCCAGGTTTTGTGATGTAAAATAATGAGAAAAAGATAAATCATGTCAGAACTTTTTCCACCTTTAATGTGACCTATAATGTGAACAAAAAAACAAGCTGAAATCTTCAATGGGGAAAAGATTAAAAATAAAAAGCTTACACTACCCTGGCTGCATAAGTGTACACGCCCTTAAACTAATACTTTGTTGAAGCACCTTTTGATTTTATTACAGTCTTATTGGGTAGGAGTCTATTAGCATGACACATCTTGACGTGGCAATATTTGCCCACTCTTCTTTGCAAAAGCGCTCCAAATCTGTCAGATTGCAAGGACATCATCTGTGCACAGCCCTCTTCATATCACCCCACAGATGTTCAATTGGATTCAGGTCTGGGCTCTGGCTAGGCCATTCCAAAAGGTTAATCTTTTTCTGGTGAAGCCATGCTTTTGTGGATTTGGACGTGTGCTTTGGGTCGTTGTCGTGCTGATAGGTGAACTTCCTCTTCATCTTAAGCTTTTTAATGGACGCCTGAAGGTTTTGTGCCAAAATTGCCTGGTACAGTATTTGGAACTTCATAATTCCCTCCACCCTGACTAAGGCCTCGGTTCCAGCTGAAGTAAAACAGCCCGAAAGAATGATGCTGCCACCACCATGCTTCACTGTGGGTATGGTGTTCTTTGGGTGATGTGCATGGTTGTTTTTGCGCCAAACATACCTTTCGGAATTATGGCCAAAAAGTTCAACCTTGGTTTCATCATACCATAATACATTTCCCCACGTGCTTTTGGGGGACTTGATGTTTGTTTTCGCAAACTTCAACCGGGCTTGGATGTTTTTCCTTGTAAGAAAAGGCTTTCGTCTTGCCACCTTAGCCCATAGCCAATTCATATGAAGAATACGGGACGTTGTCACATGTAGCACACAGCCAGGAGGGACGTCCAGTTCTTTGTAATACCTCTAACAGGTCTAAAAGGATTATGCCATATTTTCTCCACTTGATGACTGTCTTCACTGTGTTCCATTGTATATCTAATGCTTTGGAAATTATTTTGTACCCTTCTCTCCTGACTGATATCTTTCAACAATGAGATCCCTCTGATGCTTTGGAAGCTCTCTGCTGACCATGGCTTTTCTGAGATGCAACTAAGAAAATGTCAGAAAAATTCTACTAGAACAGCTGAACTTTATTTGTGATTAATCAGTCACTTTAAATGATGGCAGGTGTGTAATGACTTCTATTTAACATGAGTTTGAATGTAATTCTGAACACAGCCACACCTCCAGTTATAAGAGGGTGATAATTATAAGAATTTCCTTTTTCCTTTTTCCCCCTTGAAGATTTCAGTTTGTTTTTCAATTGAATTGTTCACATTATAGGTCACATTAAAGGTGGAAAAAGTTCTGACATGATTTATCTTTGTCTCATTATTTTTACATCACAAAAACCTGGAATTTTAACAGGGGTGTGTATACTTTGTATATCCACTGTACTTACCCACATACTTTCACAATCTCTCAAAAATATTTTGAACTTTCATGCTAAAATACAAATTTCTGCTCCTCCTGGACAAGCTGTCACTACTCTCATTGCGATTTATTTTCTTTAGGGCTGCAGCTATTCCAACGATTCATCGATAATCAAATAATATATTTTGCTATAGTAAAGAGTAATAGTACATACACAAAAGTGTATGTGAGGTGTGTGTGTGCAGGAGAGATAATAACATGAATGGCTTAGGTTTTACATATTGACCCTGCATTTTATTTTCTGTGGTTAATTTGAACAAAATACAAAACTTAAATCAAAATTGCTATTGCTTTAATCACTGGATTGGCCTATGTGGGCCTTTATTTTATTTCTTTCACACATCTTGCTCAGACAAGATAATACTAAATTGATTATTTAAGTCAGTATGTATATTATCTATATCTTAGAATAATAAGTAGGCCTACCTCTTTCGTTATTTACTCTAGACAGTTAACGAGCGATCGTTAATTAGACGGTTAACCATGCAGATTTTAAACACAGAGACAGCTGCCTTTCAGATACTGACGGGTCTATTTGTCATAGTTTTCACTCCTTTTCGTTCAGCTAACAATTATATTTTGTAGCCAGGTAAAAGGAAACATCAAGGTGCAAGGACTAGACATATTTGTTTGTCAGTTAAAAGTGACGTCTTCATTTGACTAACGATTTGAGCTATTGACTCCACAGGAAAACATTCACTTCGTGCACCCTTTGAAGGATTATAAATTGAGGAATGGACACATTCTGACTTAATGACAGCTTCTCCAACTTCAAAAGGTATGAGACACTTCTCATAGCCTTTGTTTACATGCTGTTAAATCTGAATTATGTAATTACTTTGATGTTAAAATGATCTGTAAAATCTCAATCAAACGTGTAAGCGTGCCTACTTTGACAAGTTGACATCATCGACATATGGTTTAAACATGTTTATATGCAACTCCATGCTTTCTTAATGTCATGTCCACAGCATGCGCGCCTGAGACAGTAGGCCTGCACGGAAACACATAGCACTGTTAAATTTAAGGAAGATTCGATGCAAGTAATTAGCATTGAGAATTTTTTGTAAACGAGTTAATCGAGTTTGTCGATAAATCGTTTCAGCCCTAATTTTCTTGTTTAGAATCATTGCTGTATTATTTATTTTAGTGCTGTACCAAACGATTATTTTTTTGGTCGATTAATTTATCGATTATTTTTTCCCGATTAATCGATTATTTTTCCGATTCATCGGATAACTACATTATTGATAAAATAGAAATCCAGTCGATGCCATAGTGTGCTCCCTCAGAATCTGTGTCACCCACATTGGTAACACATAGTGTTGTGCAGCCTGCACCACTTTCTGTTCCTTATTACAAAGCCAGGGCAGTGTAGAAACACTAGACTATATGTAACGGTGGCCAGCAGGTAGCTGTGCGGTGTTAATCCTCACTCTCCGAAACCTCATAGGACGCTCTGGCGACGCAGGCCAGAGCCCATGGGTTTTTGGCCTGCCTTGTAGGAGCGTCCGCTCTCTG